>CAUYQG010214852.1:0-94093 GCA_963574415.1 Tarsius wallacei | reverse complement strand
AACAGACACATGAAGAAATGTTCAACCTCACTAATCATCAGGGAGATGCAAATCAAAACCTCTCTGAGATACCACCTAACTCCAGTCAGAATGGCAATTATCAATAACTCAAAAAATAACAGTTGTTGGAAAGGGTGTGGCGAAAAGGGAGCACTTCTACACTGTTGGTGGGAGTGTAAACTAGTGCAAACTCTGTGGAAAGCAGTGTGGTGATTCCTAAAAGCTCTAAATACCAGCCTCCCATATGACCCCGTGATCCCTCTACTGGGAATATACCCTGAAGAACTCAAATCACTCTATAAAAAAGATACCTGCAGTCGTATGTTTATCGCAGCATTGTTCACAATAGCAAGAACCTGGCAGCAACCATGCTGTCCATCAAAAGAGAACTGGATTAAAAAAAGTGGTACATATACACAATGGAATACTACTCAGCCATAAAAAAGAACAAAATCATGAATTTTGCAGCAACCTGGATGGAACTAGAGTCTATAATACTGAGTGACCTCTCACAGAAACAAAAAACTGAGTATCATATGTTCTTACTCATGTAGGAGACCTTGATCATCCAACATATTACCACAAGAAAATGACTGACAGTGGTGGGAAACTATGGGGGGGGAGGGGTAGGATGATGGGATTAATGGTAGTAAATATCTATCTGGGGACGGGGAGACACTTCCTATCAACAAGGGTGCCTGAACAAGGCATATTTGTATACCTAACCCTTAACTGTACCCCACAATATCATAATAAAAAACATTGAATAATAAAAATAAAGTAGAATTTTAAAAAAGCCTAATCTCATTCAAAATAGTCACACAAAAATGAAAAACCTCGGCATCTTCCTAACCAGAGAAGTGAAAGAACTTTACAACAAAAACTACAAAACACTGCTCAAAGAAATCAAAGATGACACCAACAAATGGAAAAATATTCCAGTCTCATGGACTGGAAGAATCAACCTTGTTAAGATGTCCATCCTACCAAAGGCAATGTATAGATTCAATGCTGTACCCATTAAATTACCTATATCATTCTTCTCAGGGCTGGAAACAACAATACAGAAATTAATATGGAAGCATAAATGACCACAAATAGCCAAAATGATCCCTAGCAAAAGAAACAAAGCAGGAGTTATCACACTTCCAGTCTTTCCTCTTTATTATAAGGCTACAATAATCAAAACAACCTGGTACTGGTACAAGAACAGGCATATAGACTAAAGGAACAGGATAAAGATTCTGGAAGCAAAACCCCAATTTCTCAACCAACTCATCTTCGACAAAGCCTCTATCAAAAACTACAGGGGAGAGGACAATCTATTCAGTAAATGGGATTGGCAGTAGTGGGAAACTGTCAGGGGACTAGGAGTGGGATTGGCAGTTGAGGGAAACTGCCAGGGGAGGGAGGGGCACACTTCATCAACATGGGTACCTGCATAATCAACGTTTGTATACCTAACCCTGAACTGTTCCCCACATCTTTATAATAAAAAACAAACAAACAAACAAACAAAACCACAAATGGTAAGAATCTTAGAAAATGCAGGAAACACCCTTATGGAAATTGGAATAGGCAACCAATTCCTGATCAAAACTCCAAAAGCCCATCCCATAAGAGATAAGATTGACAAATGTGACCTCATCAAACTGAAAAACTTCTGCTAAGCAAAAGAAACCATCAAGAGAGTGGGGAGACAGCCCACAGAATGGGAAAATATATTTGACAACTGCATATCTGGTGAAGGGCTCTACAAGGAACTCAAATGTGCCAAAAGGCAAAAAACAAATGGCCCCATTAAAAAGTGGGCAAAAGACATGGATAGACACTTCTCAAAAGAAGACATATGAACAGCTAACAGACAGATGAAAAAATGCTCAACCTCACTAATTATCAGAGAATCAAAACTACATTGAGATACCATCCAACTCCAGTAAGAACGGCCATCATTAATAAAACAAGAAACAGGCTGGGCTCGGTGACTCAGCCTGTAACCCCAGAGATTTGAGAGACTGAGGTGAGTGGATTGCCTGAACCCGCGGGTTCAAGACCCACCTGGGCAACTTGGTGAGACCTCATCTCTACAATAAATAAAAAATTAGCCAGGCGTGGTAGTGCGCACCTGTAGTTCCAGCTACTTGAAAGGCTGAGGCAGAAGGATCGCCAGAGCCCAGCAGGTCGAGGCTGCAGTGGCCGGGAGTGGCCACTGCACTCCAGTCTGGATGACAGAGTGAGACTCCAACTCAAATAAATAAATAAATAAATAAATAAATAAAATAAAATAAAAATAAAACAAGAAACAACAGATGCTGGTGAGGATGCAGAGAAAAGGGAATGCTTCTACACTGTTGGTGGGAATGCAAACTAGTTCAACCTCTATGGAAAACAGTGTGGCAATTCCTAAAAGAACTAGAAATTGACCTTCCATATGACCCAGCAATCCCCTTTCTGGGAATATACCCAGGGCAACTTAAATAACTCTACAAAAAAGATACCTGTACATGCATATTTATTGTAGCACTATTCACAATAGAAAAAACATGGAACCAAGCATGCTGCCCATCAAAAGTGGGCTGGATAAAAAAGTGTGGTACATATACAAAATGTAATATTATGCAGCCATAAAGAAGAACAAAATTATGGACTTCACAGCAACTTGAATGAATTTAGTGTCTATTATGCTCAGTGTTCTATCACAGAAACAAAGAACTGAGTTCCACATGTTTTCACTCATAAGCGACCCCTGACCATTTACCATAATACGATAAGAAAGAGATTGGCAGTAGTGGGACACTGCCCGGGGAGGGAGGGTTAGGCACATAATATCAATAAAAGTACCTGATCTTAAATCAGGTGAAGTGGGGACCAAAGGGAGGCCTAAACTTTACCTGTATGATGACCCCTTGTATACCTAAATCTGAATTGTACCCCACATCTTTAAGGTTAAAAAATATATATATATGGCCAGGCATGGTGGTTCACTCCTGTATTTCCAGTACTTTGGAAGGTCGAGATGAGAGGATTGCCTGAACCCACAGGTTCAAGACCAGCCTGGGCAACATGGCAAAACTTTGTCTCTACAATTAAAAAAAAAATTAGCCGGGCATGGTGGCACATGTCTGTATTTCAAGCTACTTGGAAGGTTGAGGCAGAAGGATCGCCTGAGCCTAGCAGGTCAAGGCTGCAGTGGCCGTGAGCATGCCTCTGCAATCCAGCCTGGGCGACAGAGTGAAACTCTGACTCAAAAAAAAAAAAAAGAAAAATTGATTGCAGTATCTTAAATAAATGAAAAAAATGAAAACACGATTCTATTCTTTATAAAAATATGAATGCTGATTTTCAAGCACTGAAGAATTCTGAGGTGAAAAAATAAGGTAAATCTCTTTCTTGTAATTTTAGTGTTCAGGGAAAAATATTTTAATTCTCAACAAATGAGTAATCTATATATAATGTCCATAGTAACTGTAATTTAATAATTATATACATATTCAGTTAAATAAAACTTCAAGTTTGCTCACTATTTCTTAAAAAACTGATTTCCTATTTCTAAAAAAGCTATAAAACAATAACTGGGGAGGATCAGTTTTATTACTGAGAGATTGTTCACTTTATAAAAAAGTTCACAGAGGAATTATTGAAATATCAGAGTTAACTAGTGCATTCAACTGTTAGTTATCAGGTCATTTACTTTATAGTATGGGGTTATGCTGGAGAGAAAATGAAGTTAATACTCAAGAATGGAGTATTGGAACTACTTTGAATTGAGAATATTCCATAAATAAGAACTTAAGAATTTAGAAAAGATAATATAAGACAATGGAAGAAGTATACATATTTAACAAAAAATTAGTTTTTAAAATAAGATTCATAATGGTGGTTATATCTGTAGTATTATTAGATAAGACCTATAGTGAAATATAAATATACATCTATCAGAGATGCTTGAGTCAAACATAAACCCTAGTTAGTTGAACATATTCAGATAGTGCTCTGTATTATCAGAGACCACTGGTGTCTCATATACCCAAACAAAACAAGCAAACAAATAAAAAAAGCAGGTAGGAGAAAATTTGTGAGCAGCTTTTTAAAACTCACAGTGAGATTTTCTGGACCACCTTAACCACCTTCCCTTGACAAGTATGTCTCCATGGAAACAAGGGACTCTAGAATAAATGAGCCAAGCACATTTTTCCTCATTTCCTATCTGAACTAAGCAAACTATGCCGGGTATGGATACAATTGTAATATGTGTGTAGAGCCCCCCTTTAGCATGTAAGTCAGAAAACCAGAACAACCTAGGTATTTTGTTTCATTTGTTTTTTTTAAAAGTGAAATTAAGGATCTATATATTGACCATTTTTCTGGATCCCTCTATTCTGCTACCATGATTCCACTATATATTATTAAAAAGAGCCAGAAGAAATCGCATTCATATTTACAAATAGACTTGTCCAGAAACTACATATTAAAAACAAACAAGCAAACAAACAAAAAGCAACTTTTTTCTTCATTTGTTTTCCCTTTATTGTAAACTAATATGTTCATTGTGAACCATTGACAATTTTATTGATTACATTTACTCTCAACATATATTAATGGTGAACCCTCAGTGGTACACCATCAGTGTCATTCAGTGATGGCACCACAGTATACTACCAACTTTCACCAGATACTGTCATGTACTATGGGGTACTGTCCTCATCACTGTCTTTTCTGTTTGTATCACCTTTTCACACCATCTGCCGATGTGTTATGACTGGGGAGTATCAAAGCTGAGTTGTGCTTTGCTCATCCATCCAATCAACAGTGAGAGGGGATTCTAGTAAGTGACAAGAAGACAATAGTTAGCTAAAATGGATAGTGTTTGTTCTTATAAGGCTGCCTAATAGGGGAGTGCTACATAAGAGAGGAGTGTGCTGACCCAGGAGGAAGCATGGAGAGTTTGAGTGGGGCTCAACTGTGCAGAACTGAATCTTCAAAGCGATGGGAAGTCATTAAGTTACTATGGAAATAATGCTCAGATGTGCTTTTATAAAAAGCCCTGTTTGATTGTAGTGGGAAAAAGAGAGTGGGTACGGGGAAAGAAGTTATAGGTATCTTGTTTTAGCCCACATGAGATGAAGAGAAATGCATCAACCTGAGAGGGGTTCAGAGGAAAAACCAATTTCCAAGACTGGTTATTGATTGAATATGGGGAATGACAACTTGCAAGAGGTTAGGGATGACTCCTAGGTTTCTCATTTTCTTTGACAAAAGAAGGGAGAGACCCTCTTTAATGCTATAATTCCTATAGGTTCCCAGAGCAGTAGTCTGTCTGTTAAATCTGATCTTTTACCAAAGGAGGCCACTATTTATTGATTTCTTCCTATGTGCCAAGTGCAGTGTTAAAGTTCTCAGCATGCACTAATGCATTTGGTCTCTAAACAATTCTATGTGCTATGTGCTCTCCATACTTCCTAACTCAATGAGGAAAAGAGTGGGGAGCTGAATTAAGTAAATATGTCCAAGGCTATTCAGCTAGAATGGAGCAGAGATGGGGTTGTTAGCTTGGCAGTCTAATTCCAGAGGCCTTGTTCTTAAAACTTTGACACTAAACTCTAGTGAACTGCATTATAAGTTTATATTCATTGTCCTGTCCTTCTCTTTATAAAATGCAGATATAAATTTATGGAAGTGGTGTGCGTGTGTGTGTGTGTGTGTGTTTTCTTTGTGCATGGGGATATTTGTGATACATGTAGACACATATGGGCATGTGTGTCATATGTATCGTGCTATGCACATGTGCATAGTTAAGTGTGTGCTGCATGTGTGCGCTTTTGCATGGAAGTTAATAGCTGTGTTGTATATCGTTCATATATGTGTTATGTTTGTGTGTGCATATGTGCTTGTTTGTGTGGTATATGTATGTTCATATGCGTACATGCTAGGCTAAGAGGCAAAACATTTTACTCTGACAAAGAAGCTTTCATTCCTGAGTCAACAAAACAATCTGTTTTGTTCTGAACATTTCTTCATTAACATAGTCTTTTTTATTCTGAGTAATGTGAAAATTATTTTAAAGATAATCTCTTAGGTTTCTAGAATTATACTGTTATTGTACTGTATTATTTCTTAACTGTTTGTATGTTTAAAGCTCTTATGTGACATAAAACAAAAATAAGTTTATAAGCCAAATAAAAACCAAAAATATACCAAAAATAACAGAGATGGATGATGTTGTTATGCTGAAACTAAATTCCATAATGTGACTATGACATTGATGTTCTAGGACACAGTTTTTTCTAGTTTTTAAAGTGGTGTATTTTAAACGTTTTCACCAGTGCCTACTCTCCATATCAGGACAAGTTTTGTTTTTTTTTTTAATTTGATGAACTGATGCAATTTGGCTTACACATTGTGTTAAAGCAGCATTCATAATTTTCTTCCTTCCATTTTCTTCTTATTAGCACACAGTAGTTAAAAATAGCATTATATAAAAAAGTAAGACTGACATTGAAATCGCTTGTATGGCTCAGCTGTAAGTTGGTGTTCTCTTACAATACATTGTATCTATATTATCATTCAAGTAGAGTATAAAACTTTTAAAAGATATCTTAGGATTCCTGAAGCCCTGTTGGAAAAACATTGCATTGGGATTTTGTTACCCTATAGAGACTCATCAGCATCTCACACAAATATGATTTTGTCTGGCAGTCCTCCTATTCTACAGTCATCCTCGGATCCATCAGAATCCCTGGAAAGAACACAGATTGGCCTTGAACTCCTTCCCCACCATCCTACATCAATCTAATGCAATCTAAACAAATCCTTTTCTCAGTGAAGGTGTAACGACTATGGTCACTGCCTGAATTGTATTCAGTTGAATCCTAACATTTTTATCCATTTATTCATGCATTATTTTTTTCCATAACCATGTGCACTCTAAGTCTTTTGCCTGCCTCGGGGTTTCAGAGGTAGATGACATGCAGTTTCTAGTCTCAGACAGCTTATACCACTGCCATGCATAAGAGACACAGATACCTAACCTCAGTCTCAGTGTCCAGGAAGAGTTTTCTTAAAAAGATGACCTGTGAGCCAAATTATAAAAGAGAAGCAGGAGTCAATTACAGAAAAAGGGAGAAACATTCCCAGCAGCAAAAGCAGCATGTCACAAGGGAACTGAAAGTGGCTGAGTTTGTCTAGATCAGAGAATGCAGGTAGGGTGAATGATGAACTGGAGCCATGTCAGGGAGTCATGGAGCATCTTCTGTGCCAAGCTTGGGGGTTTGGGAGTTTGGACTTCTGCCCTGAAAGCTGCAGAAAGCCTGTGCTAAGTGTAAAACAGAGCATCAGAATCTTTAATAGCATTTTGAAAGTTCAATGAGGGAAAAGTATAAAAGACAGATGGAAGGAAGGAGCATGGCTAAGATTAGAGACACTAGTTAGTAGGATGAAATAGTAATATGGTGCTATCCTTAACTGATGGTGGTAATACAAAATTGATGAAGTTGAAAATATGTAAAAAGAGGCAGCTTTGCTTGAACTTGAAGAAGGCATTAAAAATGCATATATATGTATATATATATATATACATTTTTTTTTTTTTGAGTTGGAGTCTCACTCTGTCACCGAGGCTGGAGTGCAGTGACATGCTTATGGCCACCGAAGCCTTGACCTGTTGGGCTCAGGCAATTCTTCCAACTCAGCCTTCCAAGTAGCTGGAACTACAGACGTGCACCACCATGTCCAGCTAATTATTTGAGAGACGAGGTCTCGCCAATTTGCCCAGGATGGTCTTCAACCCCTGGGTTAAGGCAATCCTCTTGCCTCTGCCTCCCAAAGTGCTGGGATAACAAGCATGAGTCACCACCACAGCCCACATTTTTAATCAAAGATGAGGTCCTGGTCTCTGGCTTGGACACTAACAAGATAGAAAGTAATAAATATTGAATACTTGATATATACAAGATACTAGAACAAGTGTTTTACTTTTATTATTTCACTTAATCTTCTGTACATTCCTTTAAGGTTGATGCTGTTCTTTTTTTTTTAAGTTGAAAATCCTGATGACTCAGTGCAATTTTACAACTTTTCAGTCTTGAATCTCATTCACTGAACTAGAAAACACAAGAGGAGCAACAATCATTTGGGAAAAGGAAGTTGAGTTTAATGTTGGAAAAGTTGACTTTGAATCATTAATTAGGAAAGGCGGAGAGCGCTGCACAACTCCAGGAAGGACTGTTCACATAGTCCATGACCCCTAGTTCTATTATATCATGTATTTGCTAGTAAATATATTTAGTATGCAGTTGTATATGAATGTCTGGAGCTCAGCATAAAGTTCCAAGCCATAGATTTGAATAGCAGGTTATAGTCCCTGGAAGACAGAAGACAGTCTGTAAGTATTTCTTAGCTGGATTTCAACTTGATGATAATTAAAGCTTTGAGTATGTGTAAGATCACTCAAGAAGAAGCACATGTAGAGAAGAGGTTTGTAACATGCAATCCTTTAAGAACTAGACAATGGAAGAAAATGCCTTGGAGGAGTTTGTAAAGAATCTGTCGGAGCAGGAGGATTAAAAACCAGGAGAGTTGTGTCTCAGAAATCAAAGAAAGGAAAAGTTTAAGAAGGAAAGACTGGTCACCAATGTCAAATACTGCCAAAAGTCAAGGAAGATAAATCCTGGAAGATGAACATAGGATTTCATGACAAAGAGATCTGAGAATCACTCTGATACATGAAGAGTGGTATGAACTAAGGCGGAGTTGAGAGAATCTATACATTGAGAGCTTGTTAGAAAATATAGCATTTTTCACTTAACTCAGATTATAAGTGATTCTAGGAAGACTTACTACTTGGAAACCCTCTGCCAAATCAGGGCTGTTTTTCTATTATAGTAGAAATTTGCTAGAGACAATTTCACATTTTGAGTTTAAGATTAGACTTGGCCAATAGGTTTAGACTCTAAAATGGACACATATGGAAAAAGAGAGATCAAAGAATCATGGAATATGAACATTTCAGCAACTTACTATGCTGATACGATTGTTTTCAAAAGAAATTGAAGCTCAAAAAATTTATATTCCAAGTATTGACATATCCTAAACTGGTACTATTGTCTCTATGCCATACTGCCTTAATAGATTTAAATGTGGTGATTAAATATTGCTCAAGGAAATCTCAATCTTTCTAGAAATAATTTCAGAATAGGCCCTTCTTTAAAAAGTGATAAAATACTCAGAAGCACAAAATATTCAGAAGACCCACATTTTTGAAAACCACTTACAACAGGACCCAACCATTAAGCCATGTAGGCTTTAGGGATCATAGAAGAAACTACATCCCATGTTTTTGCCAAATGACTTGCTCAGATATATTTTTCCTTCCTCATCTGGTTATTAGCAAGAATTTCAGCCTAAGGGTCTTCTGTTCACATGAGGAACAAATGATTGAGAGTCATTTTCATAAGCAAAAAAAGCTTTAAATTGGTAAAAAAATAAAATAAAATAGAATAAAGTGTTTGGTACAATAGTTATTTACATGACACTTTTTTTTTTTGAGTTGGAGTCTCACTTTGTTGCCCAGACTGGAGTGCAGTGGCCGTTCCCGGATTGCAGCCTCAACCCACTGGGCTCTGACCATCCTTCTACCTCAGGCTTCTGAGTAGCTGGAATTATAGGCATGCGCTACCATGCCCGGCTAATTTTTTGATTTATTGTAGAGATGAGGTCTCGCCAAGTTGCCCAGGCAGGTCTCGAACCTGCGGGGCTCAGGCAATCCACTCACCTCAGCCTCCCAAAGGCGCGGGATTACAGGCTGAGCCACCGAGCCCGGCTACATGGCACATTTTTATCTTTTTCATATTTCATGTGAGATAAATACAGCATGGATGGGAGACTCAAGAGCCTCACACAAAGGGCAGACCCATATACCTCCAAAGCCTCCACTCTGAGGCTAAAATTTGCCCTCAGACCAAATTAGCTATTATTTGATCCTTGGATTCATATATGCCTCAGTCTTAATGAATCCAGGGCCTCACAGCAACTAAGTTTTCCTAATGAGACTTAGAAATCCTAATAACTATAGTTTCCTCCCTACATTTTACCAACCACAATATCTAGCAGCTGTGTAAAGTTTCTGAATTTTCATCACCTTTTCTTTCCATGATCTCACCTTCTCAACAACTCAGTGATATGGATGAAAAAGACATTATTTTTCTTTGAAAGAGATTAGGAGAGAAGATGAAAGATTAAGAGATGTGCTCAAAATCACACAATTAATAAGTGGCAAGACCAAGTTTATAACTCGTCTCTTCAAACCCTCTGAAGTAGAACAGGTAGCTACCCATTGTAAAGAAGCATGTTAAACAAAGAAAAATTCTTTATCGTGACTATTTGATTTCTAGAGAAGTTAGGTAGAAATCTTTTTTTTTTTCTTTCTTTCTTATGAGGAACACAAAAAGTGGTTGTGGATTCTTTCCTTCTCCTGCCACCGAGAGGTGGGTCCTCATTTTCTCTCTCTGTATCTGGAATGCCCACAGGATCTTGCAGTTTCCATAGAATATGGTAGATGTGATGCTCAGGACTTCTAAGCCAGGGTCATCAGAACCTTTGCAATTACTGTTCATGCTTCTTGGAATGCTCATCCTTGGAGAAGGCAGTAGTCATGTAAGAAATTTTGAGAAAATCATCCTTTAGAGAAATTCATGTTCGTCATATGGAGATATTCTGTATAGAGAGAGGGATGACCTGCCAGTCCCAGCTGTGTTTGCCATCCCAATGAGACACCAGACTTTGGAATAAAGAAACCATCTTGGATATTTCAGCCCAAGGAAACACAATGTGGAGAAATATTTAAGAATGCATCTGATAGAACAAATGTTCTTGATCTACAGCCCCATTGAGCTGACCCATCCAGAAAATTGCGACACTTGAGCCACCCCATTTCAGGTCCTAGTCTTCACAGAGCCAGAGATGAGACCTTCCTGCTTTACCCCATTTGAACTGCGAGCATAATAAAATGGATATTTTATACCACTCAATTTTGAGGTGGTTTGTTATGCAGCAATAATAAACAAAACACCTTAGGTAACGCCTTTGATATGACTTCATGATTGAGTGCCCTTCAAAATCAGAATTGTTAGTCATGGAAACAAACACAGCAAAATCCAGTTATTTAGAACGCTTGGGGAATAAGTTATTTTGGATTATATAATGATGGCACTTCAAAAGATTGAGATGATCAATCTTTAAATGCTGGTGATATTGTGCTAAAACTGCTTAATATGAGTAGTTGTGCAATCACTTATACATTCTTACATATGAACATTTATAATTATTGAACAGACACTATGTGCCAGGCCCTATGCTAAGGCCTGGTAGGTGTCTACCTGAGAGACACAGCCCTTGCTCCCACAAAAGTTTACAGATTAATGTGCAAGGCAGAGAAAGTAAGTAATCTGCACAAAGTTATGAGGACGTTAAGTTTTAGAAACAGTTTTCCAAACCAGGTCTACCTGACTCCAAAGTTCCTGGAAAGATATTTAGCAAGAACAAGTTCCCAAGTGGTATAGCTGGGACCAAGGGCTTACGCTCATGCTTTTGGCTTTACCCCTTATTTATCATCATTCTTATGTGCGTTCCCTCTGGAAAACTATTACACTGAAAAATTACACATGGTCAGCTCTATATGTCAGTGGGTTCTGCAATCAAGGATCCAATTAAATTGTATTGAACATATTTTTAAAAAAATAAAAATAATGCAACGATAAAAATAAAAATGTTAAAAATACAATATAATAACAATTTACCTACTTGTGCATAACATGCTAGCATGTATCTTCCTCATTTTATAAGTAATCAGAGATGATTTAAAGTATACTTGAGAATATGCAAAGGTTATATGTAAATGCATACCGTTTTTGTATAAGGGAACTCGAGCATCTGCAAATTTTGGTAGCTGGTAGGGGTCCTGGAACTTATCCCCCACAGATACAGAGAGGTGGCTACATTTTTATATGTCTACGAGATTCTAAATAAGTCAGTCTGAGCCACATTGCAGAAATGAATTTTGTTTGTGTTTCTGCATGGTCATAGCTAGGATTTAATCAGCAAATCCAGGTAAGGCAAACAGCTTGCAATCATTTAAGATGGCATCAGTGATAACAATAATGATTTCTTACACTTTTCTGGTGCCTCTCATCTGAGGATTGTAAAAGGCTTTACAAACATTAATTAAGCCTTACAGGATTTCGATGAGGTCGTGAAACAGTTTAATTACTGTAATATATTGAGATTTTTAAATAAAGTAAAAGCAGCTTCAGAATCACATTTTGAAGCATTCTCCTTTGCTCTTGTTGGCATGAAACCAGGTTTGGGAATGACTTTTGCATTCCTACATTCGTTTCCAAGTTTTTAAGAAATTGTTAAATAATGTATATATTTTTCATGTTGGAAGACACAAGGAAAATGACATTGTATATCTCATGGGAATTAATTGATCCACAAACTTACATTTTACACTTGGTCAATAGTGGGCACTGTGCTGTGCACCCAAGGGTACAAAGAAAGTTATGCCTGCTTTAAAGACTTCCCAACTCAGGAGAAACGTATACAAATAAAGCCCAATAAACACAATGTGATTAGAGCTGTGATAGAGGTATGCATAAAGTGTTATTTGAACATGAGAAAGTATATATTACTCTGAAGAACAATGACTAACACCAAAACTTATTATGCTTCATGCACTCTTCTTAGACTTTATTTATATTAACTGTTTAATTTTCACAACAATCTTGATATGCTGGTGCATATTCTCCTCATTTTATAAATAAGAAAACCATTGCAGAGAGCTTAAGTAACTCACCATGCTCACCTAACTCACCTGTATGGTACAAGTGGGATTTGATACCACTCACTGTCTGCAGGGTCCATGTTCTTTACCACTGTTCTGAAGTGGTGGGTGGGATAAGAGAGGATTCTTAAAAAATAGCAGAAAGAAGGAAGCAAAAAATGAACATCTCTGCCTACACAAAGCACTTGTTAGCAAGGGTTTAGTAAAAGGCAAACTCTATTAAAAAAAGTCAGCAAGAAATATTTCTATTGCATTTCTGGTTATCACTAAACCAGAAACAAAAGCCATAAAATAAAATCAGATTTCCACTGTTGTTTTTATTAACCTCAATCCTCTCTCAATGGTAGGCTTGCACCACTATTTCCTGAGTCAATTGTGACCAAGTACTATCGTTACTCAGTAGCTCTCAAGTGCTAATTAAGTCACATGATATGACACAGCTACACATAGCAGTGGGCAGCCATATTCTTATAAAGTTGAGACACACCTTTCCCAAACTCTTGGGGCTCTGCCTTTACTATTGCTTATATCTCTGTTCTCTGACAGAAATAATTCTGTCCATATGGTGAAAACTTGGACCCCTTTCACTCATGTTCATCTCTTCTGTTTCTTCCTTCCAGCCATGGTCTCTGGTTCTCTCACCTGAAACCAGGATTTCTGCCTGGGAACTTTAATTCCCATGTCTTATGCTGTCCACCCACTTAGGCTTTCTTAGACAATGTCGATAGTCTAGAGTTCCCATAGAGTTCCCATACTTTACTCATCACTATAGATGAAACTCAGTATCTTTCTGACTGATTTGGCTCACCACCAGTTCATGTGGCAAAATGATGACTGATGACATAAAACCTGGACAATAAAATGTTTGAAGTGTAATTTTAAACATTAAGAAGCTATGAGAATTATGCTTATATTTCTCATGGTGTTATATGTTGACATGAGCCTTTATTTTAGTATAGCATGCCTGAGTTAGATATCCCAAATTCTAAAAAGATTGGGCAAATATGCAAGAAAAAAACATAGAGATGCACTTATCACACCTGTATTTAGTGAGCACCTGCTATATACAGGCACCGTACCAAATGTGGAGGATGTCATGGAGCATCTTACTTAGGGGAGAAATCCAATGGCTAGCAAGGGGTCTTCATTCATATTGTGCTGCTATAAGAGAATTCCTAAGCCTGGATAAAATATAAAGAACAGACCTTTATTTCTCATAATTATTGAGGCTGGAAAGCTCAAAATCAAGGCACTAGCATCTTGTGAGGGCTTTCTCACTGTGACCTCATATTGCAGAGGGCGGAAGGACGAGAGAAATCAAAACCCATTACAACAATCCCTTTTTATAGCAGTATTAATCCATTTGTGAAGTCAGAGCCTTCATGACCTAAACACCTCCCATTAAGCTGCACTTCCAATATTGTTACATTGAAGATTAAGTTTCCAACACGTGAATTTTGGAGGACACATACAGAGCATAGTGTTTTGCTTCTGGCCCATCAAATTCATCTTCACATGCAAAATACATTCATTCCATCTCAATAGTCCCCAAAATCTTAACTTGTTTCAGCATCAACTTTAAAATCTATGTCCAAAATTTCCTCTAAACCTGGGTGGAACTAAAGGCATGAGCCATCCGAAGGCAAATTTCCCTTCAGTCATGAGCCCGTGAAGTCACATGCTTTCAAAATACAATGGCAGGACAGGCATAAGATAAACATTCCCATTCCAAAATGAGGCAACAGGAAAGAAAAAAAAAGAGTAAAAAAACCCCAAGTAAGTAAAACAAAACCCCTCCACAAAACTCAAAAGGGCAAGCAACATTAAATTTTATGGCTTGGGAATAAGTTTCTTTGACTCCATGACCTGCCTTTCAGAAACACTGTAGTGGGAGTTGCTCAAGATTCCTGGTGACTCCACCCCCATGACTTTGCTGGAAACAACTCTAGCTGCTCTCATGGGCTACAGTAAAGTGTCTGCAGCTCTCCCAGGCTGGTGCTCATGCCAGTGGCTCTACAACTCAGAAGTCTCAGGGGAAGAAACCCTGATTTCCCAGCCACACTAGGTGTTGTCCATTTGGAGGCTCTTTGCAGTAGTCCTGAACCCATAGTGCCACTGAACATTAACCGGGGGGAGGGATTCTTTCTGTGGTAGCTCCACCACTATGGCAGGTCTCTGCATGGGCCCTGTGGTTATTTGAGACATCCTTTGAAATCCAGGTTGAGGAAGCTATGACACCATAGCCCTCGCCCTCTGTATGCCTGCAGAATTAGCACCATGGGGATACCACCAAAGTTCACTGCTTGTGCCCTTCAAGGCAGTGATCTGGGTCACACCTGGGATGGTCAAGAAGTGTTGTGCTGGAATGAAAGGATCAGAGACCCAAAACAGCCCTGGGCAGTGAGACCTGGCATTCCACAGGTATTGTGGAACCTTCTCTTCTGTCCTCAAGGTCCTAACACTGTGGGCCTATGATAGAAGGGGTAGGCTCCTTCAAGATTTCTGAAATGTCTTTTTGGTCATTCTCCCATTATCTTGATGAATAGTGCCTGACTTCCTTCTGTTCATATTAATCTTTTTGTCAAACCATAGCCTGACCATACCTATTGCCATCTCTCCCCAACATGCTTTTTGATTCTTTACATGACCAGGCTAAGGGTTTTTCAAATCTTTGCCTTTTGCTTCCTTTTAGATTATAGATTCCATCTTGAATTTTTTTTCTCTCTTCTTTTACTATAGGCAGTTAAGAAAAGCCACATGACATCCTGAACATATTTTTGCTTAGAGATTTCTTCTGCCAAATATCCTCGTTCATCACTCTTAAGCTCTGCCTTTTGTAAAGACCTGAATATCTTCCATCAGACCCCACCTCCAGCACTGTTGTATTGGAGATTAAGATTCTAACACATGAATTTAGGGGAATGCATTCATACCATAGCCCCAGGTAATTATACCACAGGTAATATGCACTGAGACCTGAGATTGGGAAGACACTTAAAGAGACCAATTTACCAACTCTTGCTATATCAGTTAAGAATGATGGAGAAAAGTGATTTCTTATCTGAGGACTACTCAACCACTAGACCTTAGGTAGGTGGTGGTTATATATGTCATACATAAATATATAGGAGTAGAGAAGTAAAATTAGGTTCCAGTTCAGAGGAAATAGCATGTACCAAATTCTGAAGTTGGAGAGCTGGTATTTCTAACTGCAATTTTGCACATGAAAGAGATAGGGCTGAGGAAAGATATAATTTTCAGTGAAGGTACTAGCTTTGGAAATTTGTTATAGAGATGCATTTAGGTGGTAGAAACAATAGGAATTGACTGAATATAAATGGAGTGATTAGATAGGAGGGAGTAGTTAAAGGTGGCTTCTAATTAGACCACTCGGGCAACTGAACAGAATCATCCTTTTCAATGACATGTTGGACACAGGAAAAGACTCAGGATTATAACGTGTTTAATTTTTGAGATGATACATTTGAAATAATATGGTAGTTAAAAGAATGAACTCTGGAGCCAGAGGGGCTAGTGTAGAAAACTGGTTTCACCATTTATTATCTGTGTGATTTTAGGCAAATTATCTCTATATTCCTTGATTTCTTTATATTTTAAATGTTGTTAGATTATTGTGATGGTTGATTTTATGCATCCATTTGACTGTGTCACCTTGCCTAGATATTTGGTCATACATTTTTCTGGATATCTTTGTGAGGGTGTTTACTAGATTAACCTTTATATTCTGGGTCATTGAGGGAAGCAGGTTGGCCTTCATGATATGGATGGGTTTCATCAAACTAGTTGAAAGTCTAAACATAATAAAAGACTGACCCTTCCCAGAGGTATTCTGCAACTGACAGCATTTAGACTTTTAAAGGAAACCAGGCACTCTGGTTCCAGAGCCCATTCTCTTAACTACCATATTATGTCAAATGCAACATTAGCTTTTCTTTGTATCTCCAGCCTGATGGCCATTGAAATTAAACTACAGCATTGGCTATTCTTTGAGACCCCAGCTGCTGGTCTACCTGGAAGATTTAGGACTTGCCAGCCTCCATAATCTTGAGTCAGTCACTCAAAATAAATATCTTTATATATGTATATGTGTGTGTGTGTGTGTGTGTGTGTGTGTGTGTGTTTATTTTTCTCCCTGTTTATTATTGGCTATGTTTTCTGGACAGCTATGATTTTACAATAATAACAGTATTAAATCCACATATTTGCTATGAAAATTAAATAAGATAATACATGCAAACACTTCAGAATAGTTCCAGGTATATTGTGAATACTCTAATATTACATATTACTTAGATGTCTGTGAAGTGTCCATTTCTTCATATCTAACATGTGTTTTCATACCCTTTTGTGTATTTGGAGTTCAGGGGTGTTTTGTAGGCTGGAGATAAAAGTTTGGTATTGTCAGAACATAGATGATAAATGATACCATTAGAATAGATTGGATTATCCAGAGAGAAGATGTTATGTGAGAAAGGCTTAGAGCAGAACCATTAAAAACCTAATATTTAAGATATGGACAAAGCTACTTTAAAGAAGAAACAAGAAAAAGGAAAAACAAGGAGAGCATTTCACTAAAGTACAACAAAATATGCTCACTATTGGAGAACTTAAAGTTAGCATATGACATTGACTTGGTAATTATAATTAGAGTGAACATATGACTAAGTGTACTTTGACCTGCTCTAGCGTACACTTGCTGCCCAAGCACAGTTGCTAAATAAATTTTATGGTCATCTGATATTCAATCAAGGAATATAGTTAGCATAGGATCTGATATAGTTCAATCAAATTAAAAGAAATAATTTATAAGTTCTACTTGGGAAAATTTTTTTCATATTCTTCCACAAGATGTAAATTAAGAAGCACATAAGGCAGAATGCCCCTGCTATGGTCTGAATGTTTGTGCTCCTTTAAAATTTTGTGCTGAAACCAAATCCCCATTGTGGTGGTATTAGGCTATGAAAGTTGTGCCCTCATGAATGGTGTTGATGCCGTTTTATAAGAGGCTTGAGGGAGACATCCATCCCTTCTGCCATGTGAGGATACAGCAACAAGGCACCATCTTTGAAGCAGAGAGCTCTCACCAGACACTATATCTGCTGATCTTGGACTTCCCAGCCTTCAAAACTGAGAAATAAATTTCTGTCATTTATAAATTTCCCAGTATAAGATATTTTGTTAGAGTAGTTCAAATGAACTAAGACCGCCCCTGGCAACTGTTTCGGATTGAGAGAATGAAAGGGGGGATATAGTGCTGTTAAAATTAAAGCAGGTGTAATAAAGGGGCCATCAAAGGAGTGAACCATATTTTGAATATATTTTTGATTAAGAGCCAAGTGGCTTGAATATGAAGTATAAAGGAGAAAAAGAAAATATGTGACTCTCAGGTAATATTTGAACTAAGCAACTGGGTAGGTGGCATTATCACTGAACAAGATAGAAAATGTCTAGGAAAGAGTAAATTTTGGAGAAAAATCTAGTTCCTATGTCCATCTGAAATTTGAAATGCTTTTATAGAGTCAAGGAAGAGGACAAATAGAAAGTAGGATGTTGGGTCTGGAATCCCTGGGGAACCTCCTGTAACAGACATATCATTATGATATCTATGACATTTAAAGTCATAGAACTGATGAAGTCATCTAGGGGAAAATTATAGGTAGAAAAGTCAGGGCAAAAGAGAGAGTGCTTTGAGGGTACTTCTTTATTGAGAGGAACCAGCAAAGAAGACTGAAAGGAGAGACCAGGGAAATGTGAGGAAAACCAGTTTATTATTTTGCCATTGAATCTCAGAAAAAAAAAAAAGTATTGATAAAGAAAGTAATAATTAATTGAAGAACATTATAAAAAACTGAGTATTTTCTAGAGTAAGAAGAAAAGTCAGTGATTTCCTTGATAAGATGACAAAAATTCAACTGGGAGAGCTGAGGATAGAATGTGGGGTCAGGATGTATGGAGAGTAAATAGAAACAGCTCTTAAGAAGCTTCAGTGTAAAAGGAAGCAGGGAATTAAACAGCAACGAGAAGAAAATCTGGAGACAACACGGAGATCATTTTTATATTGCTTTCTTAAACTTTTTATTTTGGAATAATTTTAGATTTACATAGAGTTTGTTCTTGAAGATTGTGTGTGGATAGATCGCAGCAGAAAAAGCAGAGATAAATTCAGGAGATAATGAATTATTTGAGAAGATAATCCACAGGGAAGTGATTCATGATACAAATGGAGAGGTTTTGTATTAAACAGAAATAGAGACAGAATGGAAGGCAGAATGAATACAGATGATGGGAATTGATAGATTTGATAGTGGAAGGATAAGTGGTTCTCTATTAATTATGTGGCATGGTCAATAGCTAAGGGTAAATAGTGAGAAGATGCAGAGTTTTGGAAAATAGAGAAAATGAAAAAGAGCTATCTAGAAGTGAAAGTGATCTTTCTAGGGAAATATTGTCAATATTAAATATTTATTTGAGTTTGTTGACATGTTTTTAAAAAGTGACCAGTCAGAGTAGTGTGTGACTTTCTTTTTATTTAATGACATTTGTGTGTTTGGGTATAGGTGCAGCATTAGCAGACCATTGGAATTACACTTACATAAACAAGAATCGCAGTTTTGTGAAGACTGTGTAGATACACCCTAAACTGATCCACAATGAGTCATGTATTTAATTCTCCCCTCCTGACTTACTTCTAACCAATAGTATATGGACAAAGTGAAAGGACTTCACAGATGTCTAATTAAAGTACCTAATTATTTGAATTTTAGTTCATCAAAAGGGAGGTTATTGTATGTGGTCCCAACCTAATCAGGTAAGTTCTTTAAAAGAGGGCCCACACATTTTCTGAAGATAGAGACAATGCAATAAAGACACACACTCTTTCTCTCTCTTTTTTTTTTTTTTGAGTTGGAGCCTCACTCTGTTGCCCAGACTGGAGTGCAGTGGCCGCTCCCGGCCACTGCAGCCTCAACCCACTAAGCTCCAGCGATCCTTCTGCCTCAGCCTTCCGAGTAGCTGGAATTACAGGCATGCACTACCATGCCCGGCTGATTTTTTGATTTATTGTAGAGATGAGGGCTTGCCAAGTTGCCGAGGCAGGTCTCGAACCCGCGGGCTCAGGCAATCCACTCACCTCAGCCTCCCAAAGAGCAGGATTACAGGCTGAGTCACCGAGCCCGGCACTCTTTCTCTTTTAATGGCTTTGATAAAGCAACCTTCATGAACTCTACAACTACAAGCAAATGAATTCTGCCAACAACCTGATGGAGCTTGGAAGTGGTTCCTTTCTAGTCAAGCCTCCAGAAAAGGACCCAGGCTGGCTAATAACTTGGTTTCAGTCAGCCTTGTCATACCCAAGATATAGAATCCAGTTAATGTCCAGATTTTGACCTATAGACACTGTGAGAAAATAAATGGGTGTTGTTTTAAGCCACTAAGTTTGTAGTAATTTATTACATAGCATAGAAAATCATAATACGGGTACTATGAAAACAGTAAATGTGAACAAGAAAGTTAAGAATGTTTTTGAAAAATGTTTATGGTGCTAGACTATGGAAATGATGCTCAATTAGAAGTAAGTGATAATGAAAAGGAGAATGGACAGATAAACATCACAGGGTCAATGAACTAGAGAATTCAATGATACTAGGTAATTTCTGGAGTCAGTATTCAGAGAAAATTAACATGAAGGAAAGGAAATGTTTGTTAGAGTAAGAGAAAAACAAACAGAGGGAGGAAGGGGGTACAGTTAGTGATGTAAACATCAGAGTATGATCACATGAGTGGTTGAAGTAATGTAGAAAAAGAAAGACATTTTTAGAATCAAGGGCTTAGAAGATGTGAGAGGCCAGCATATTGGTTAAATCTGTTCTGTTTATGTTGAGAATCTAAAAGTTGAGGACATGAGTGGTAGTCAAGAGGGATATCAATGGCTATCTATAAATGAGAAAAATAGACTGAAATGATGACTGGCAACACCAGAAGGCAAAAGTTAATGATGATGCCTGATTACATATGCTTTAAAGAAATTGAGGTCTTTGAAAAACAAAAGGACTTGAAAGAAGCAATGGGGCGTTACGGGGGGGGTGCCATTTAACAGTGATAATGCATGTAGAATTGTGAGAAATCTAGCCTGTGATTGAGAGAGACATGGAAAGCAGAGTTCTCAGGGGACACATATTTCAGTTAGAGAAGAAAAGGATCAGGTAAGATATTTTGTTGATGATGAATTGCCGTTACCCAAGTGCAACACAACATGGTTTAAGATGGTGTGTAGTGATGAATTTAGAGTTAGGGACAAAGAGCAGAAAAGGAAACAGCTTTTGGGTGAGAGACTTAGACGGTACCTGAGGTCGAATGGATATGATGCATGATGGGATTCCTGATACACATGAAAACTTCAAGGTTGCTGAAGTTTACCTGGAGAGAACACTGGTTCCCCTGGTGCTGAGCAGAAACTACTTGACTAACCTAGACTTCTACTGCATGCAGGTGACATTTGGACATCTAGAGGGCTCTCTTTCCCCCGAAAGGGGACCTGGAACCCAGAGGGTTGCCATGTGCCTCCCCCTCCGCCCGCCTTCCCACATGGAAATTTCTCAAATAACTAAAAATTGAGCTTTCATATGATCCAGCAATCCCTCTTCTGGAAATATACCCAGAGGAACATAAATCACCCAGCCAAAAAGACACCTGCACATGAATGTTCACTGCAACACAGTTCACAAGATCAAACACATGGAAGAAACCCAGACAATTCTACATTTCAGTGGGAGTAGTGTCAAAATCACATTGAAAAAAGAAAAAAACCAAAATTAAAATCTTAAGTCCCCCTCAAAAGGCTAAATGAAACCTCTCTGGGCCGAGGCAAACCTGAAAAACTGAATTCTGATCATGATGGGAAGGAAAGGTGGACACACCTCATTACGTCCCCACCCTTTTGGAGTTTAGGCACAAATGACTAACATTAGAGATCATATGACTGACAAAATAGACTCTGGCAATAAGATACCAAATTTCAACCTGGCTGATATAGCATTATCTGGTAGATACATTATCTGCTCTAAAAGAAATCAAATATTTTTGCCCCGAAGTATATATTTTTGACATATTTTGAAGTGACCCTGCAAAGCCATCTCTTGTGGGGTAAGTTTGCATCTTTGGAAAAGCTCTCCTTTCTAGGTGTACCCTACATCTAGGAAAGATTTAACCAAGGGTCTAACACCTCTTAAGATATGAAAGGAAACACCATCTATTTTCTCTGAAGCTGTATCTGCATAACAAGATTCTTGGTGTCCTCAACCCCCTTTATCTTAATGCAAACAGTTATTTCTACTGATTTGAAACTCTGTAGATAAAACTTAACATTTTCAACAATTTGTCAATCAGAAAATCTTTGAATTCACCTAAGTCCAGTAAGCCCCTGTTTCTAGATGCCCCCGCCTTTTGGGGCTGAACCAAGATACACCTTACATATATTAAATTGTGTCTTTGTCTGTAACTTCTGTCTCCCTAAAATGTATAAAATCAAGCTGTAACCCAACCACTTCAGGCACATGTTTTCAGGGTCTATTGACACTATACCCTAGACCATGGTCATTCATACAGGTTCAGAATAAACCTCTTTAAATATTTTGCAGAGTTTCACTTTTTCATCAACAAGCATATGTGTTGGTAGATATTGCTGGAAAAGAAAATCTGCCACAACCATGGACCCCAAACAGAGTGAACTTCTGTATGAGAAGACTGGTGATGTCTTGAAGTCCTCATATTGATTTTCTTCTCTCTCCTCTCCCCATCCCTCCATGCTTCGGTCCTATAGCAGGCAGGATAAATACTAGTGTAATCCACTGCCTAGTATTTTTAGTACACTTCATATAAGATACTTTGGAAATGCTGTGAAATAAGTTCCAACAAATAAATTTCTTTTTTCATAATAGTTTTATAAATATGAAGAATATAATTTTATAGGATATTTTGAATGCCTCATTTATAAAAGGAAGCCTTTTTACAGGAAAATGTTTGAAGACTTTTCTGTTTTTGCAGAGTACACTTCATAAAGCAAAACATACATATCGTGCATCAGCTGTGTGCCAAACACTGTTTCTGATATTGATTTCCTCCTTCATTCCATGTTTGGTAGATATTGATTGGTAGTCTTCCAACACTTCATGTTTAGGTCCTATAACAGGCAGGATAAATGCTATCCCGATTATGGGAACATAGCAATAAGTAAAACATTAAAGAAAATCCTCTGCCACCTGAATACAATATTCACTTAGGTAAAGGACACTGCCTGTTAAATGAATTGTGTATGAAAGTTCTTCCACCATTATTGGATGAGGCTCCCTTGGCAGGAACTGTGTTATTCTCACCATTGTATTCCAAGGACCTACCTAGCACAGTGCCTGAAAGACAGCAAGTGTTCAATAAATATTTGTTGAACTTCTTTGCAGATATGAGGAAATTCAGACCACCCACTTAAAGCAAAGGACTTTGCTGAAAGGGAGTCAGTGTACTCTCCTCTTAAAGGCTGGGTCTGGACAAAGCTTGGGGAGATTGCTGAACTCTATCCTTATAAATAAAAGTTTAACAAAACTAGAAGGAGGTGCAGAAGCTGGCTCTCTGGTACACTTTCAATAAGAGAAGAATAAAGAAATCTGTGAGATTTCTTAAGCTTTGTAACTCATCTGTGTTTGCTATTCTTGCTTTTCTCTATTTCTCTGTAGCGATTAATAATGATTTTTAAAGAAAATGTCATATCTACTTGTCTTTAGGGACTGGAAAGAGGGAGTAAGCTGGGAAGACAGCCACTCTGTGCCTGGAGGCTTGAGGGGAGAGGATCCTCTAGGGACAGAGTTGGAGCTGGCAGCTTTGGAGAACAGGGAGTGGGTAGAGTCCCTGGGGTCTGCTCAAAGGAAAGACAGTAGAGCAGAGAGCCTGAGTTGCAGAAGGTCCCCAAGTTTCAGAGGGTAAATCCTATGTGCTAATTTGACCTATCTTTGCCTAATTTTTCCTTGTATAGAATTAAAAACAAATTAGTGTTCTTCTAATGCTTTCACTTTTGTGTTTTCCATGTCAGTAAAATGTGCCATTTGATTCAGAAATCTTTCTTAAGCCATAATCTGCTTCTTTTTAAAAAGTATCTTTCACTTATCATCACTCACCTAGTCTTGTCATTTCTGTGACTGTCTTTCAAAGCAGTCCCTTATTTCCTTCCTCACTGTCTTGTCTCTGTCTTCAGACCAATTTTTGTCTCTTATATCACCAGAGCTGCCCTCTAACTGGTCTCCAGCATGAGAACACTTGGTCTCATTCCACACTACTCTTTCCTTTAACACAAATATGATTATGTCCTTTGCTTAACATTGCTGTGAAGACCTACTTTCTTCAGGATGAAGCCCCCAGACTTTAGTATAAGAGCTTTCTACTCTTCAACTAACATTTGGTCTCATAATTTGTACTTCCTCCTCAAATATATCCTATATTTATCATATGGGTTTGCTCATTGAAGTTCAAATATACCATACAACTCTAAACAATTAACTCATATACCTTTTCATGTATATTCATTTTGCATAGAATTTCCTTTCTTTTCTCTCAGATATATTCCCTCTTAGCTTTCAAGACCTAGCCCAAAGACTTCCTTTGCTATTCCCACTCCTCCCCAACCACTGTAGACCTCCACAGTCTATGTACATCCCAATGCAGTGACACATATTCTTGTTCTGGGTGATTTTTCTCACTACATGCTGGCTTCCTTGAGAGGAAAGATTATGTGTTAATCAACATAGTATCGTAAATGTCTAAGACAGGACATGTTATACAACTGTTAAATAATATATATGAGGTGAATGAGTGAATGTGAGAATACGTGGATACTTTTGGTGCTCAGCCATGTGATGATATAAAAAAAAGGGGACATACAGGTCTAGATAGGTGTAATAGTGGTTTCTCTCTTCCATGTCACTGATTGTACATAGAAATATGCTATTTTGTTGCCTAGGGATATAAATAAATTAAATCAGGAAATGCTAGTATAGCTATTTGGTCTCTGGGCAGCTAGAAAACTTCAATTCTATAAGGGATATGTAATTCTGTTCTTGGAGAAAAGAAAAACTACAGCATTGAACAAAGTAGGTTTGTAGGGCAGTATACACCTGCACCTGAAAAGAGTGTGCTTATTTGTTTTGTGGCAAAAAGTCTCAATTCCTGGTGCCCTGTGAGTGGGCTGCCTATTTGCAAGTAATGACTTTACCTTGATAGTATATTTCAGAGATGATCCTAAAACAAAAGCAATATTAATATAAAAATAATTGTAATAGTTGAGACTTATTGAATATTTTCTATCTGGCAGTCACAACTATAAGTATTTTTATATATGTTGGCTCATTAAATCCTCATATTGACCCTGTGGAGTAAGTGCTAGTATTATCCTCATTTTACAGATGAAGTAATTGAAGCATAGTGACTAGATTTCAGTAACCAGCCTGAGGTCATCCAAGTAATAATTAGCAGAGTTAGAAATAAAACTCAGTTAGTCTGGCTCCAAAGCTCAATGCAAATTTTAGATGAAGAAGCACTTATGGAGATTTTATAATTTAAAATTTTTGTAGCCATGAAACTTTAATTTAAAAATATTATTTTAAAATCCTATCATATAAAACAAAGACTGAACTAGATGTCTATTACTAGCAATACAGTAGACTAGGTCTACTGAAAGCTTTCTCTTTACAAAATATGGGATATAAAAAAATTCTTAAATATATATTTCAGTACTCTAGAAAATAGGAAACGTTCTCAAGGAACAGAAGAAAATGTGATCAGAAATAGAGTGTACTAGAATGGAAGCTGCCCTAAAAGCACTCATGAATTCCCAGTAAGCTAGAGCTCTTCTTCCATGTGGAGAAGAAAAGAAAATGTTTGGGATTCACATAAAGACACAGAGTCACAATCACAGTTAAGGCTGGGATTCCCAACAAGATACTCCCCGAGCAAATATAAATATATATTTGTGTATGTGTGTATAATTATAAATATATATTTATATTTATAATTATATTTAAAACAGCTTAATGCCTAGAAATATATATATATATATTTTATATATATATAGTGTATGAAGGGAGAAATCAAAGAAACTTGTCAATTCTAGCTTCAGGTCTTGGACGAGATAAAACTTAAACATTTTTCTCTGAAAGTTTTTAACTACATATTAACCATCACACCAGTTGAGATTAAGATCTGAAGTAATTAAGAATTCTAAATCAAGAAATTATATAAAATGTTTCTAGACTAGAGTTGCTTCAAGGGTCTAGCAGAAGCAAATGCAAATCCTACATGAAGGAATGTATTCTGAATCCACGTATTATAGAATTCAATCACTAAAATCCCAAAGGAACACACTTTTACAGAAATTTGTTTTTAAAAAACTCATGAAACAATAATACATGTGACTTCTTGTTCAATATATGAAGAACTTGGAAGTCATTACTTCTTTTCTCACCACAGGGTCAGGGCAAAGCCAAACACATTGAAAATTCACAATTGTCCTTAGATGAAACAGAGAATTGTGATCACAAGGCAAATTGTTGCTTCTAAAAAGAGAGAGAAAGGTGGATACCAAGAATCATATTTACTTCTGTCTACTTGGAGCAGATGCCCAAAGCATATGCCCTTGGCTAAAACCAGCACTCAGATAAACACTCCAACTGTAATTGATGAATTATCAGAAGCTAAGTGTGGACTATCACGAGAATTAAAAGCTTGAGGCACCCAGCCTTTGGATGGGCCTCATGTTTTTATAAGTTCTACCTTCAAGAACCCCACTGGGGTCTTGGGGTAGTGATTGAAGAAAACTCCCGTCATACTTTAGGGGAAATATAAAAATAACCATTTTAAAATACATTGAGGACATTCTTTTCTCCTGAACAAATTATTGCTTTCAATTCTCATAAGAAACAGTTTTGCCATAACTTAGCCAAGTTGGGTTTTACCACAGCTTAAGTGACCTAAGGATCTTTCTAGCCTTCTTGTCTCACCTGAGGGAGAGGGAGGAGAAAAAAAAAGGTGAGAAGCACTTTTAAAGGGTCACAGCTAGGGCCACTGTCTCATCAAAGGATGGAGATCTACTCATCACAGAATGCTTCTTTTCCCATCATGTCTTCCCACCACATCAATTAGTCTCCTGTATAATAACAGGGGGTTATAGCTAAAAGAACTAGAAGTCTAAGATTCTATTTAAGAAGGAGCCTCTAAGGAAACTTAGTGGTGACAGAAGACAAAAACAAGAGCATTAGAGGAAGTTTTAGCTTCTGACACCTACAACTACAGTAAAATAATAAAGACAGCTTAACTCCTAGACAAGCAAATGTAAAATCTTGTGTTAAAGACCTATTTACTTAGTTCCATTTATGTACTATATCATGTCTAGCTTTCCACATCAACCAAAATTCCAGGCAAGGTAAAAGTCTAAGCAAAACAAAGCAAAACAAAAGACAGAGCAAACATCAAAACCAAACAAGATGCAGCAGAGATTTTGAAAATATCAGACAAACAATTAAAATAATTATGATTAGCATGCTTAGAACTGTAGTGAAAAAAGTGGATTACACGCAACAGATAAACAATATAATCAGTGAGATGAAAACTCTAAGAAAGAGTCAGAAGGAAATGCTAGAAGTCAAAAAGACTGTACCAAAATGAAGAATGAAGAATACCTTTAATGGGCTCATTAGTGGACTGGAAACAGCTGAGAAAAGAATCAATGATTTCTATAGAAACTTCTAAAACTAAAATGTAAAGAGAGAAAAAATGCAACAAAATATCTAAAAACTGTGGAGCAATTACACAAGGTAAAAATATATGTAATTGGAATTCCAGAAGAAGAGGAAAAAAATAGCAGAAATTTTTGAAGTAATAATGTCTGAGAATTTTCCAGAATTAACACAGATATTCAATCACAGAGATCCAAGAAAGCTCAGAGAACCAAGAAGAATAAATATGACCTCCCGAAAATATCTACACCTAGACATATTATATTCAAACAGCAAAGCAAAACAACACAACACAAAACAAAAAAATCTAGAAAGAAGACAGAGGGGGAAAAAAGAAATAATACACAATAAAAGTTAACACAAAAAGTCAGATAATCATGTACTTCAGATCTTGAGATTATAGCAAAATAACTACTACATATGTTTAAATGCACATTTAAATGTATAATGATAACTATATTGAAAGGTGATGCATAT
This sequence comes from Tarsius wallacei, assembly GCA_963574415.1. Lineage (NCBI taxonomy): Eukaryota > Metazoa > Chordata > Mammalia > Primates > Tarsiidae > Tarsius > Tarsius wallacei. Next base: position 65,989 of record CAUYQG010214852.1, on the reverse strand, counting down.
TAAATATGAGTATATTTAAATATTTAAAGTGTTAAGCATAATGAAATATATTTAATGTTAAATGTGTTTAAATAAATTAAATATATATTATCTTTAAAGAGAGAGAGAGCCAAAATGATTAAGCAGATTTTAAAATATAATAAGAATAATTCTACAAAGAAGAAAAAAGTAAATTACAATTTAAAATTAATGTATCAGAATTCTCCAGATTAACAAAAAAAGGAATATATATATATATATATATATACTCTGTGTGGGTGTGTGAGTTTGTGTATGTTTTTGTGTGTGTAGAATAGACACAGATTTGTTTGAAGAAATTGACTCCTGTGATTATGGAAGCTGACAAGTCCAAAATTTACAAGGTGAATTAGCAGGCTGGAGATTAGAGAGGACCATCAGTCTTTTGTACTATTCAGATTTTTAACTGATTATCCAAGACACATTCTCATTTTGGTAAATAATGTTTTACTCAAAATCCACTGATTTAAATGTTAATCTCATCCAAAACATCCTCACAAAATATTCAGAAAAATGTTTGGCCAAATATCTGGGCACTGTGGCCCAGCCAAGCTGACACGAAATTAATCATCTCAAATCTGTATGAATATGGAAGATTGCATTGCTGAATTCTTCAGTCTTCCTTTTATCAGTACCATTTGTCACAGGACTTGGCAGTTCCTCCAATCAAGCTTTAGTATACTTCTCTGTATTTTAATGTTGATGTCAGCCATAGTGATTACTATGACTAGTTTACTAAGGTCGGTATAGTGGGTAACACTTTTGAACTCAGGCTTTAAGAGATTTTTTGTGTGTGCTTCCATTGACTCTCTTATGTTTCTGCTATCATGAGAACAATATGTTAGGAGAGTCACACGGAGCAGTCTCTTCAATTGAGCTGCCCAGCCTAGATCTACCAACCCCCAAAGGATTTACATAATACTTCCAATCAGCACAGTTTCTGTTCACATCAGCCAATCCTCATGCAGGAGATGACAATAAATAATCGTTGATATGAACTACTGAGTTTTGTAGTGTTTTTATGTATTAATAATTAACCAGTAATGATAAATGGCTACTTAAATGCAAGTTTAAAAAGAATTAATGAGTTATAAGATAAGTTGGAGTAAAGCATTTGAAATGTAATAAAAAGAGAGCAAAAACATAAAGTAAGGTTAAAACTATGAACAATAGAATGAGTTCACACATGAATGACCAATTGAATTCGCAGATAAGAAAGCAGATTGTAGTAAAGAACTAGTATCCAAAATATGTAAACAGTTTCTAGAAAACAATACTAAAATTAAAAAAAAAAAAAACTGAAGAGAAAAAAATGATCAAAAGGTATAAACCGGAATTTAACAGAAGAGAAATTTCAAATGCCCAATAAATGCACGAGTTTTTTCACTAATCATCAAGGAATTGCAAATTATAAGAAAGGTGATGTACAAAGACCTGGGTTGTCCTAAGTTGATACCCAGACAAGCTATAAAACGTATTGTTTAATTGTGTTGCTTTGCAAACATGGGTTCAAGGAGTTTGGGGTTATTTTTATCAGCTTGGCACCATTGTTTATTAATAACAAGGGCATTGAAGATTTTCATCTGGTTTCAATAAGACCCCTAGAGAGCTCTGCCTTTGGGACTGGTTATCCCAAATATGCCTATATGATAAAGACTATATAAGAAGACTATAAGCAGACTGAGATGAAACTCTGTTTTGGGCTTCCTGTTTCTGAGGTGTGCTGTGCATGTGTTAGTTGTTGCTGATTAAGAGAAAAAAAATGTGTTCAGTATGGCCCTTACAAAGAGAGGGCAATTGGAACTCATGGCTACCATTTCTAGACCTCTTGCCATGAAGTAGCCTTTGGCACTAATGCGTATCCTTACTTTAATTCTTTTGCTATTTTGTATTATTTTCCTGCACTAAAATGTAGATTTGTAAGCATTGTAACTTTGGGTTCTGTGAGTCTCCTTTTGCATTTGAACCCTGCCTAATGGCTTCTGGTAGTGAAGGTAAGATAACATTTTAAAGATAAAAAACTGGAATAACAAGAATTGCTAAGACTTGGAACAATATAAATTTTGATATAGTGCTAGTTGGATTATACATTGATACTACTTTTATTCATTTATTTATCATTATTATTATTATTTTTGAATCAGAGTCTCACTCTGTCACCCAGGCTGGGGTGCAGTGGCACACTCATGGCCACCACAGCTTCAACCTGCTGGACTCAGGTGATCCTTTCGCCTCAACCTTCCAAGTAGCTGGAACTACAGGTAGGCACTGCCTTGTGCAGCTAATTTTTTGATATATTGTAGAGATGAGGTCTCACCAAGTTGCCCAGGTTGGTCTTGAACCCCTGGGCTCAGGCAATCCTCTCACCTCAACCTCCCAATGTGCTGGGATTACAGGCTTGAGCCACTGTGCCCAGTGGGTACAACTACTTTTAAAAGTAATTTGGCATCACCTGGTAAAGTGAAGATGAAAATATCCTAAGATTCTACAAAGTTTCTTTATATACATATTCTTGAAGGACTCATGCACATGGCCACTGAGATAGGTGTATAAGAATTTTTATAAAAGTGTCTGGGTCCAATCCAAATATACATAAACAGAAAAATAAATCTATACATTTTGGTCAATTTATACCACAATAGCAATGAACAAAAGCAAGTCACATAAGAATATATTTTATGAAAATGCTTATATAAATGTCAACCACACATAAATCTAGGAATATTTATTTTTAATTATACAAACACATATTTTAAAGCTCTAAAAACAAACAAGAGAATGATACACAGTAATTTACAATACATTATATTTACTTCTGTTACCATTCTGCTGGGGAGAAAGGACTTTTTAGATTAAAGAGTTTGCTCTTGGTTTTGTTAGTATTCTGTTTTAGGAGTGGTGTTTATTATATGGGTTGCTCTATCTAAGGAACAGCTTAAAAGCTACTTGTCTTGACCAATGCATCTATTGATAGCTAAATATATTGAGGGCCAGAGAAATGGATGGCCTACATTATCACAGAATTTACTGCTAGCAGAGATGAGTCTAGGGTATCTGTCTTGCTCATGCCACTTTTTACCTAGACAAGGAATTTATATATTGTGGCATGTAGTAAAAATATGGCTTGGCAACCTAAACTCATCATGATATATCTATAAAATAGAGTAGGTGGTAAGGAACCATAAAAATAACAAGTCTGATCAAGAACTTAAGAGTGAATGAGACAGCATCCTCACCCTAGACCATATTACATATAATCCCACTATATGTTTATATATAAAAGATCATCTTTTCTAGACAAAGGTGACAACGAAATTTACATGAATAAAAACTTCCAAGATGATCTTGGTAGGAAATCCATTTCGATATCAATGAAAAACAAAACAAAATCTCAACAACAACAACAACAAACAGCCAGTCACCAGGGGTGAAGTTAAGTTGTGGTACCTTAATGTCCTGGTATAGAAAAGGGATTAGTCCATCCATGGGAAGAATAAGAGAAACTCTCCATTCTCATTTTCTCTGACTCAGGATTGAGAAACTGAAAGCTAGCAATTTATGTTAAGAAGACTGTCCGCAGTAACTCTCTACCCCCTCCCCGAGTAACATTGACACAAAGCATCCAGGGTGCTGGCCAATACTCAAGTTTGGAAGAAAGAAAAAAACACAATTAGTGAAGCCAACTGGTATTTTTTAAAGCTTCTAATGATAGATCATATTTCTAAAGACTTGAGAGATTTATAACACATACGTTACACCTGGTGCATTCCGGATGAGCGGACTTTGTGTGCTCAGAAGTGAGTGGGAAGATGTGCTGCATTGAATTTTATTGATTTTCCTCTTTGCTTGTATAGTTTTATGATGTTCCATTTTCTCTTTCTCTTGGTTTGGAAATTGTGGCCTCAGTTATTTATTTTCTTCCTTCATTCTACCTTTAAAATGTATATGTAACACCGTATCAATTTTCATGGCCACAAGAAAGGGCTGGGTGAATTCTCAACCAAGAAAAGACAGTCTAGTGATAGAGGAGTTAATTTTTTACTCTCTCTCCTAAAAAGCTTCCCTTCACATCCTCTTTCATTTTCATTTTCTCACATTTTGGGGATGCATTTATAATTTGCTTTTTCATCTCATAACTTTCTGATTTTTAGCACTGAAATCTCACTTTCAGAGATTATATATTGATAGTACTGAATTTGTTTTCATTTGTATTCTGCACCAGCCCTTTGGTTGTGAGCAATTTCCTTCTACAACTTCTTGATATAACTCATCTAGCAATAAGACTAAACAGCTGAATTATAATATAAATAGGGCTTTTGTCCATGGAAGCTTGATAATTGATGAAGATCAACTTTGCTAACAGTTCTGCCCCTGCTCTGGTCTTTGCTCGGTTCACATTGTGGTTTTAATTAGAATATTATGCCTTCTTTTGTATTGTAGAGTAGCTTTCTCTCAATAATCTCAAACTTTTAGATATACCAGCCAATTAGACATTGAAGTCATGTTTGGGCTCATGGCCCATGGCATGATGTTCAGCCTCTAATTTTGCTAGTTCTTTTCAATATCTGGTGAATTAATATGCTAGATTAGAGAATGACAGTATTTGGGTCATTGCTGGCTTGAAGGCTAAAATCAAAGTTAGTGTCACTCTCCTTGTTAAGAAGAATGATTTGCACACATAAAGGAGAAGCCATAAGAAGAGGTTCTTCTGGTCAACTGTTACTAATTTGATTTCCTGTTAAAGGTACCCATAGTTTTATCAGTATTCCCAGATTTCAGGCATTCTCACATATCATCATAAATGTTCCCTTTTATCACTTATATTATTATAATTACATACTACCTATATTATTATAATTAGTTCATGCCATGTAATATTGTCTTTGTTCAGTTCAAAAATGGGTGTCTATTGAGAATTTCATATAATTCAACCTAATAGCTAACTTTTTTTTTTTTTTAAATCTGAGGTCTCAATGTCACCCAGGCTGGAGTTCAGTGGTGTAACCACAGCTCACCACAGCCTTGACCTCCTAGGCTCAGCCGATCCTTTTGCCTCAGCCTTTTGAGTAGCTCGGACTATAGGTGTGTGTCACCACACCTGGCTAATTTTTAAAATTTTTTTACAGAGATGAGGTCTTGCAATGTTGCCTAGGCTGATCTCAAATTCCTGGGTTCAAGCAATTCTCCCACCCTGGCCTCCCATAGTGCTGGAATTACAGGCTTGGCCTGGCCTTAATAGTTAACATTTTCTATTTATATACTTTTTAACTAACATACTATCTTTAAAAGAAAAAAAAAAGAATCATTGACACAAAAGGAAAATTTCTACCATTTGTGATAAACAGAATGTAACAATACAAATAAATGTAATGAAAACAAAACAACAGAAAAGGGCAATGTTAAATTCTAGCTAGATACCGTTGTCTGCCAAATACTCAGAGCTGGAAGTCTACACTTTTTTTGTTAAGAGAGGAAGTTAGCAAGTGAAAAGATACTTTAGAACTAGCAACAGTCAAACCAAGACATTCTCTTAAGACAATAAGTATTGAAAAAAATTAAAGGGAATAACTCTTTCAGTCTGTGATTTAATATTATTTAATTATAATACTCTGAAACCACATGCACTGCATTTTGGAAAACACCATATTCGATCATTTTTTTTTTGCCTAGTTTATTCCTTTTGTGTTCAGAAAGCATGGCAAGAAATGGTACACTTATTTGTATACAAAAATCCAGCACCAAATTAATTTAATAAATTATGTCAAATGAAGCAAATAATATCTTGCAGAGGATCCACAACTCTCTTAACATCACTTACCATAGCATATATTTTAATTTAATACAATTTTAAAATTTTTATTCTGTTTCTTCTAGACACTATGAATTCAGGATCTTTCTCCCTTGAGTCAGTGCAAGAAGTGAATACATTAGGTAGAGGCAGATATCTGAGTCAATGTTTATGAGAAAAAGATGTGGAAAGTGCTAATATTTACAGAGAAAGAATAGTCTAATCTATTTTCATTTCTATAATACTTACTTAATTTTTAATATTTCTTAATACTTAACTAATATTCAACACATGAGGTGAATGCATGTATTTCTCAATTATTCTCTTGTTGTGTTCTGGAAAGGAGATGTTTTGGTGTGCTGTAGAGGATGAGAAAGAACTAGCTTAAACAAAGACATATTTCTATCTATTGATATAATTATGGGAGAGTAACTAAAGAAATTTTATATACATATATTTATATTAGAGAGAGAGAGTGCAAGAGCAAGCACTATATTGAGGTGATTTGCTCTTAATATATCAGTCAGGCAAAATAAAATGTAAATCTTATGAGAAATGCAATATCATCAAAATTATAATTTTTGCATGCAACATTTGACAATCAAATGCAAACTGATACATGGAAAGTCAAGATTTGACTGATCAAGCAAATAATGTGGGAAATAGAAGTAGATCCAGGGCAGGTTGAGCACAGATTAAACTTATCAGACACACACTTAAAAATTCCTATGACTGCTAGGTTTAAGTAATTATATAATAAGAACATTTTGTCAGGAAACAGAAAATGTAAAATTGAGAATAAATTTAAAATTATAGAACTTAAAATAGAATACAATTAATAACTCATTAGATGCTTTGAGAAGATTGGATAACTGAAGAGAAAATTAGTGAACTGGAAGACAAGTTAGTAAAAAATATACAGACTGATGCATGAAGAAACAATAGAGAATGCATTAGATACAAATGTGATACAATGATGAGTTCTAATATACATGTAATTGGAATGTCAGAAGGAAAGAAGAATACTGAAGTAGAAGCAATATAGGCAGATATAATGACTGAGAACCTTATAAAACTGTTGAAAGAAATCACTCAGAGATAAACAATTACAAACCTCAAACACGATGAATACATAAAACAAAAAACAAAATTAAACAAACCTATATTCAGGCATATCATAGGAAAATTTTTAAAACCCAAAGTTAAAATCATAAGAAAAAAAAAAGCCAGAGACAACACATTACATTCACTGAAATGATAAACAAATAAATGTTCAACAGTAACAATGGGAGCCAGAAGGCAATAAAATTATGTCTGAAAATTTCTGAAAACAAACATAAAACAGCTGCAAACTTAAAATTCAATATCCAGAAACTGATATTTCAAAAGAACATGAAGATATTTTCAAGCGAAGGGAAACCAGAAGAATTGGTTGCTAATTGGATGTCAAGTATTCAGTAAAGAAAATGCTAAAAAGTTTTCAGGCAGAAAGAAAATTATCCAAAGAGTATTTTTAAAAAGTGAATAAAATGGCTAGGAATGCTTGCAAATACAAACAGGCATTGACTATTTGAAGCAACAATAACTACTGTTGGTTTATATACATAGAATTGAAACATGTGATGACATTAGTCCATAAATCAGGAAGGGGAGAAAGTGAAATTAAAGTATTTTATTTATTTGTTTATTTATTTTTGAGTTGGAGTCTCACTCTTGTCACCCAGACTAGAGTGCAGTGGCACTCTCATGGCCACTGCCCACTCGACCTGCTGAGCTTAAGCGATCCTTCTGCCTCAGCCTTCCAAGTAGCTGGAACTAGAGATGTACGCCCGACAAGTAAAGTATTTTAAACAATTGTGTTATCCTGGAAGTGGTAACAGTACTAATACTCGTTAGACTGTATTAAGACCAAGATTCATGTTATAATCTCAAGAAAAATGACTAAAGTAACAGAAAAAATATATACATATATAATCTAAGCCTACTACTTAAACACTAAAAGAAAGATACTTTAGCTATACAAATAGACAAATAGACAAAGAAGAGTTGAGCACAAAAACATACATGTTAGAGATAGAGGAACATTTCATTGAGACAATGGTCAATTAATCAGAAAGATATAATAATTCTAAAATTAAATGCTTCAGTAATCTGCTTAAAAATAAAAAAATAAAATAAAAATTCACAGTACTAAAAGAAAATACATAGATCTACACTATAGTGGAAATTTTAACACATCTATTATTAACTGAGAACAAATAGGCAAAATATATCAGTAAATATATAGAAATATGCTTGGCCTACTTGGCAAATACAGAACACTGAGACCTAGAACTTCAAAATACACTTTCTTTTCAAGTACACATAGGCCTTTACCAAAACCTACTATATTCTGGGCCATAGAGCATGCATGTGAACACATGTCAAACGGTTGAAAACATTAAGAGTTATTCTTCATTAAAAGTAGAACTAAGCTAGAAAAAAATGACAAAAATATAAGTTAAAAAATTTCATACATTTAGGAAAGATAAAACTTGTTTGCACTGTTTGTTGACTTAGATAGACCAAGGGTCATAATTTAACTTCATTAATAATGATACTAGGATTTTTTTAAGTGCATGTTATGGTCCAGAAATTGTTTTAATAGAAAAAAATGTATTTGACATTTATTCATAAAATTAAACATTCTGAAGAGAAAAACAATAGGGCAATCATGTTAAATAATAATAGCTAATATTTATTTAGCACTTAGCATTGACCAGCATTGTTAAGAAATGTTTTCACAGGTGTAATCTCATCTAATTCTCTGAAAAGAAATATAATAGGAACACTATTACCTACAGTTTTCAAATGAGAATTCCAATGTTTAGATTAATTGAATGATTTGTTTAAAATAATCCTGTTTGCGAGTAGCAGCAAACACAGAAGAACACAGGCTGAATGATTTCAGGTATTATGCCCAGCTCATGCATCTGTTATTACTACATACCTAAAAAATGACTTGTAAAATTTAAAATTCACTTTTGGTTTAACAAAAATATGAACATGCATTCAAGATAAAATGTATAAATACTAAGCAATTCTTAAATAGTCTATCTTTAACTAGCAACCATTATGTTTAAAGGCAAGACAGTGAAAGTAGTTACATCAAAATCAGTAAAGAAAATTTTGTTATAACTCCCCAACCCCATGTTAACATTGTGTTAGGAGTGCTTTCTAATGTAATTATGTTCACATATAAAATCTGTGATAAATACTGAACATTGCACCAAAATATCATTGTAAACATTATAATTGTATACCTCTCAAACAAAAAAAAATCAACAATTATTTGAATGAATAAGATAATTAAGAATGTGAACAATTATGAGATATTGGAAAAAAGGAAGAGCCTTCCTGTATACCAATGTTAGAAACGTAAAAAATATATTGAAGACAAGATATCATATTCAAATAGTGAGGGGAAAAAAGCACCTAAAATAAATATAACAAGAAATATTTGGTACCTTATGAGGATAATATCAGAAAATTTATGGAGGACCTGAAGAATATGACTAAATTTGTAAATATACAATTCTAGATTAACTTACAAATTAAATGCCATAAAAAGACCCTAGCACAATTTTTTAATATATTTTTTTTACTAAAAATTTATGTGTAAAGTTTGCCTAGACAAGAAAACACTCTTCACAAATTTAACCAAAATTGAAAGAAAAAGTATAAGATAAGAATTTCTTTACCAAATATTGAAATAGTTGCCTAAAACTGCCATAATTATTTCCTGTTGAAGGTGTAAGCGATATATTATTAAAACTAGACAGACCAGAAACAGGCAAAAGTAAATACCAATTTAATGTGTGACTAAAATAATATTACAACGAATGGTACTAAAACAACTGCCTGATTATTTGCAATAAAATGTATTCCGAACTCATGCCTTGTAGTAAAACTGAAAAAAAAGAGTATGAAAATGTTAAAGTGTACAATTATAAAATATTTATATTTAAAAAGAAAAATTTAACTATTTTATGTCAACTATGACAATAAAGTCAGAAATAATAATTCAAATTTAAATCAAAGGCAAGAATGATTAAAATTGACTACAAAAAATTAAACATTTTTCTTTCAAAAAAATGAAGTTAAATAGAAAAGTATGTTTCATTTTAAAAATCTTCCTTTACAAAACACTGTTAATTAACTAATATATTTATAAATTATGAAAAAATATAGACAAACCCTCAAATTGAATATTCGTGCAACAGAGACCCATAGCTATAGAGAGGCACTAAAGCATTGGATGTCCTGGCCTCAGAGTCTGGAAGAATGCTGAATAGCAGAAAGTTGAACTTTTGTTTATGTTGGAGATTAGACCAATTCACACTGTTTGACACTGGTGTGCTGGGGTTTAGTACCCTTGCACCAAAATTGAAACTAAAAAATGAGTGGTATTGCTACCACATCTGGAACAAAAACAGCCCAGTAATCAAGATCTTGGTTAAGCTACTTGTTCCAGTACCTGGATCTGTTTTGTTTCTCATCAGCATGGGACTCAAACTCAGAAACATGGATATGACACCAATTTTTTTTTTTTTTTTTTTGAGTCAGGGTCTCTATTGCCCAGGTTGGAGTGCAGTGGTGCAATTATGGCTCACCACAGCCTCCAACTCCTGGGCTCAAGGAATCCTCCTACAAAGTAACTACAGGTGCGTACCAAAATTAGCCATGACCCAGTTATTGTGCGTGTGTGTGTGTGTGTGTGTGTGTGTGTGTAGAGATGAGGTTTTGTTATGTTACCTAGGCTGATCTTTGCCTCCCAACGTGCTGGGATTACAGGTGTGAGCCACCATGCCTAGCCAATAACACCCAAATTTTGACTGTGGTTACTGTGACACCTAAATGAATCTGTGGAACTATTCTAAAGGAAAGACTAAGTAGAGACAGAAGAGTAACAATAAGAATCTTACATAAGATAAATTTAAAGATAAAAATTAAAAAGTTTTTGAGGAATTTTTTTGAAGTTAAGAAAAGTGACAGGAATAAAAATCACTGCCAACAATGAAAATAAGCAACAATGCTAAAGTGACTTTAAAATAAGCATTGTCATATCCTCAAATAAGCAAAATAAAATAAAAATCTTAAAATATAGCAAATCTAGCCGGGCTCGGTAGCTCAGCCTGTAATCCCGCGCCTTGGTAGGCTGAGGTGAGTGGATTGCCTGAGCCCGTGGGTTCCAGACCCGCCTGGGCAGGCGAAACCTCATCTCTACAATAAATCAAAAAAATTACCGGATGTGGTAGCGCGCGCCTGTAATTCCGGCTACTCGGAAGGCTGAGGCGGAAGGATCGCCAGAGCCCAGCAGGTCGAGGTTGCAGTGGCCGGGAGCGGCCATTGCACCCCAGTCTGGGCGACAGAGTGAGACTCCAACTCAAAAAAAAAAAAAAAAAAAAAAAAAAAAAAAATATATATATATATATATATAGCAAATCTGTCATAAGTGAATTGTGACTAGATATATACAAAAAGAGATGAAATGAAAATATGACTGTACGATTTTTTTAAAACTCAATATATCGCACCCATTCTACTTTGACATTGTTAATGCTAAAGATATCTGTAATATAATAAAATGAGATTGAAAGGGAAAGTGTTGAACAATTCACCCAAAATCCAAATCACAAAGATAAAGAGATGAAAATGTGAATTGATTCATTAAAAAACACGGAGGACAAATCAATGAAATTGATTTTGTAATAAAAAAGTTACCTACCGAGATTACTGGGTGAAGATGTTATGATAGGCTATTTTTTACTAGAAATTTAAGTAAAATATAATTCTCATTTTAAATAAGATATTTTATAGATGAGGCAAGAGGGAAAACTTTTTGTGAGTTAGAAAGATAACTCATAAATATCAAAACCAGGCAAGGACAGTAATTAGAAATATATAGAGAGAGGCAAATCACACTTGTAAATAGAGTTTCAAGAATTCTACAACAGTGTTAATAAATTACAACCAGGAGCTTATAAAACTTATTAAACACACTTATATAGAAGAAAACATCTTTCCCCTGATGAAGTTATCTCTAAAACAAATATAACAAATATAATAGCTATTCGAGTCAGGAATAAGACAAAAATGACTTTTCTGATCATTACTATTCAACATTTTATTGAGCTCCTAGGCAATGCAATTAAGAAAGAAAAACAAATAAATAGTTTAATAGTTAAAAATGAGAACCAAGAATACATGTTGCATAGTTGTGATTACAAACCCATAAAATGTAAGAGATTCTTCAAACTATTATAATTATTTCAAATCATTTTTTCTTTAGTTTTTAGGTGCACAAGCATATTATCTGCAGGAATTATCTGCTTAGTTTTACCTCATCATTTGCATTTGTTATACATCTTATTTATTTATTTGTTTGTTTGTTTACTTATTTACTTATTTAGTCTAATCTAGTTAGCTAAAACTTTGAGAATAATGTAAGGAGACACATGTGTCCATAGTGTTTCTTTAACGTATCTCTTAATTAAGCACGATGTAGTATTTTGGGGCTGAAAGTAAAATACTTTCATTATATGATAAAACTTCTCATTACCAAATATAACAGCCTCTCTTAGTCTTCCTTCTTAGTTTCAATTTTTTTTTCAATAATGTCTGAAATGTTTTGCCACCTTCTTTTTGGCATTTGTGTGGGTCATCAAGGACCCCCCAAAATCACAGGCTCTCTCCTCACCCAGTTTTAAAAGATGAAACATTGGAAAGAAATGGGAAGTTGATATGACAATATTGTTTTCGTTCTCAATAAAGGCTAAGTTTGAGAACCAAACAATTTTGTTCACTGAGCTCCAGAAATTGAGGACTCACTCACATAGTCTCAAGTCACCCATGTGCCTAGATAAGATATAGGACACAGAGAACCGAAGAGGAGTTTGTACAGGCACACTCCCACAAAGAAAAATAGAAGAGCTAAGCCAAATGGTTTTTGTTTCTACTTCTTAAATGGAAAGCAAGCAGGGCATTCCAGCTCCCAGAAAGTATGTGCAAGGTTAGAAAGAGGCCATAAACAGGTAGGATAAACCTCTGGTATTAGATTTCTATTGCTGCTATAACAAATAGTCACAACCTAGTGGCTTAAACAACACAAAAGTATTATTTTACCAGGCAGAGACAGTGACTAGAAATATATACAGAGGGAGGGAGAGAGAGAGAGAAACCACTCACACTTATAAGTATAGTTTCAAGAATTCTACACACAATGTTAATAAATTACAATCACAAATGCATAAAACTTATTAAAATGCAAGTTGTACAGAAGCAAACATCTTTCACCTGATGAGATTATCTCTAAAAGGAATATAACAAATATATAACAGTTCTGGAGGTCATAAGTCTGAAATGAGTATCATGAGACTAACATCAAGGACTGTCTTCTTTCTGGAGGTTCTAGAAGACAATCTGTTTTCTTGCCCTGTCTACCTGCTTGAAGCTACCGACTTTCCTTGACTCATGGCATCCGGCCAGCAGGTACATCATTCTAACCTCTCTTCCATCATCACCTTTCCTTCTCTGAGTCTTACACTAACTTTCCGACCTCCCTCTTTCATTTATAAGGACCCTTGTGATTACATTGGGTTCACCTGGATAATCCAGGATAATTGTCCCATTTCAAGATTTTCACTAAATCATACCCGAAAAGTCTTTTTACTATGTAAGGTGACATATTCACAGGTCTGGAAGAGTTATATATGAATATCATTGGGGGAGAGAGAGTAATATCTTTTTAAAAATAAAAACTGGGAGTGGAAGAGTAGACAGGATAGGCTCTTGCATATAATTCCCCCAGCTTTTTGTTCTTCTAACCCATTGCACCTACTCATGAAGCATATAGTCCACCAAAGTTGTGGCTATCTGCTTCATGAGAGGAGTTTGGCCTCTACCAGGACCACTCCGCTCTGACTCTCATGAAGCTGCCCTTTCAATGGCAACCGGAACATTGGTTAAGGTTTGTGTGTTATATAACCAATTTTGAGATTCTTGTTTTATTTCTCATCCCAAATTTTGGCCAGTCACATTATCAATAAGCCATATCAAAAATTTGTTTATCAGATGATATGATAGCATGCAGATACTCCAATAGTATAATATACAAGGACAGTCCAGTAGTACATCACTAAAAACATAGATATCTCAATTTGAATATGAACTCTATCTTATTAATAATTTATGAAGATAAATAAAATACAAATAAAAATAAAAAATTAAAGTAAAAAAAAGTAGTACAAAATCTAATTTTATTTATCTGTAAGTTTACAATTCAAAGAATCTAGCTTTTTTTTTGAGTTGGAGTCTCACTCTGTCACCCAGACTGGAGTGCAGTTGCTGCTCCCGGCCACTGCAGCCTCGACCTGCTGGACTCTGGTGATCCTTCCACCTCAGTCTTCCAAATAGCTGGAACTACAGGCGTGTGCTACCACACCCGGCTAATTTTTGATTTATTGTAGAGATTAGGTCTCACCAAGTTGCCCAGGAGGGTCTCGAACCCGCGGGCTCAGGCAATCCACTCACCTCAGGCTCCCAAAGTGCTGGGATTACAGGCTGAGCCACCGAGCCCGGCTGAATCTAGCTTTTTACTGTATCATTTTCTTTACAGTCTCTGCCAGAGATATGTCAATGCCTGGTGGCATTGGGGTTTCATCAACAGCTATAACTTGACCGGTCTTTCAAAAAGTTCTGTGTACTTTCTTCAGAGTCTCATAAGATATGTTATTTCCAAGGCTCTAAAGTTTATAACCTTTTAAAGATTACAGAGAATTAGTGGGACACATGAGAATTTCACAGTACTGGCCCCATAATCATCCAATTGGCGAATAAGCCAATTTTCTTTCTCGGGGTAGTTAGTTATCTCAGGCAAAATTATGTTCCAAGAACCCAGATCAGTGTTACCAGAGACCACGGCAGAGACTTGGTGGCATTGGGGTAAGGATGATAAATGAAGAAAATTTGGCTGCCGACATCACTAAAATACGGGTTAGTTGTTCTTTTCTAGAATCCACATTCTAAACAAACAGAGATTGGGGAAATCTCTAAGCAAACAATAATTTTAGCATGGCCAATTTACCCTATCTGTGGTGAGGGTGGACGTCTTGTTTATATAATATATCTTTTACAATAGTGTCATTAAAAAAATTTTGTTGTCTTCTTGAAAGATTCAGCAATTTAAAATGCTATGCCCTCTGACTCCATTTCCTATTTTCATTGTTCTCTATAGACTTACTTGGTGATATTCTGAAACATTCTCCTGTGAACATAGTCCATTCTGTTTTTCATCAATTCTCGATATGGAACTAGTTAGGTGTAAGACAAATGCTTCCTAGGGAAGGTTTCTCCGTAAGTAATTAACCAACTCAGAGTCAATTTAAGACACTGTGGTGAGAAAGGACATCTGGGTCAATAGACAAGTCATAATCCACTTTTACATTTTTTCACTTTACTGACAATGGAAGTCTTTGTCTGAGGGTTTCTTATTCATCATTTTCTCTTTTTGGTATTGATAACTCACATAATTTTATAGCTTCAACTACAATCTTTTTTGGAAAATGTAATCATTTATCTCAGATTACCTATTTGTGTCACAATAGTGTAATTTCAATTTGTAATAAGCATGTATAACTAGGATTCTTACCATCATCTCAAATTCAACATCTCTGGAATTAAATTAATAATTTCTCTTTATTCTACCAATAAGCTGGTGCCTAAATTGTTTCCTCAGTTTTTCAAGTGATGACACTATACTTTAGTCATCCAGGCTTGATTTTTTTAGCATTATTTTTTATTCTTTTTGATATATGCAAAGTCTATCCATCTATTTTAGCCTGTAATATTTTATGTATCTTCTATTAAGTTTTTTGCCCCAATAAGCATGTGCATATATATAACTGTATTAATGTATATATAAGCTACATTGAATAATGCATGTATTTTCATATATGTATGCATGAACATATTCATATTTGTATGCATGACTATATACACACACACACAGATTCATTTAGAGTGAAGTCCTCTAACTTTTTCCCCCTACAATTCTCCTAATTTATCCAGTTTCTTATCAACAATTGCATGTTTTTTTGACTTTTTAAATAAGTTGTTCATCATCCTTTACCAAGGTTAATAGTTAGACCTATGCTCTTGTATGTTTTCTCTGACCTTCTCTGATCCTTTATTCCACTAAGTATCTTCTCTATTTCACAGATTATATTTTTATTAAGTCTGAAAGTATGTCCAATCTCAAACCTGATCCTCCATCCTCCATTAGGTAATGTTATCATCATTTACTGAATTCCTTAAACCACGAGCCTAAAAATGATCCTTGATAGCCATCAATTTATCACTGATATCTAGCTGTGAAACCATCCCTCTAAATAAGTCTGCACTATATTGTTCTTTACTGCAAGTGCTCTAGTTTGTTTCTTCTTACTCATATGGATTATTTCAAATTACCCAACTAGTAGTTCTGACCTCAGATACTCCCCTGTGATTTAATTAATTCTTCACACTACAGACAGATTACAGGCAGATTTATTACTCTAAAATAAAACTATGATCATGTTGCATCACTTCCTTGCTTAAGACATTCTAGAGGTTCCATAGCCTACTGGTTGAAGTCCAAATTCCTAAGGGAGACATACAGGATCCTTGAAGATCTGATACTAACCTCACCATATGCCACTTCCTCTTGTACTCCACCAGATCGACCATTTCAAGGTTGTCTCCATGCCATATTTTTTCTCTCCTTTGCTTTTATTTTGTATCTGCACATAAGTGTTGCCTCAGTCTGAAACATCTTTTCCCCCTTCTCAGCCAAGTACTGTAAGATCAAAAGCCAATTTTACTTTCCTTGGTGTTTTAAGAAATATTAAGCATTTCCTTTTCTGAATTTCTATTTTTAAAACAGCTCTTAACTTATTACATTGTAATATAATTACTGTATTATTTTGGTCTTTACTTGTTGCTCCCAATTTTTTGTGCTTTCCACATTTAAAGTATAATTTAAATTTCTTTTAACGGTCTATAAGGCCATGATCTTGCCTTTGGCTACTTTCCTGACCTCATTTCCTTCCACCTTCTCCCCAGCTGAATCTGCTCCAGCAACATTGGCCTCCTTCCTATTTCCACACATATTTCCATATTAGGTCTTTTGTGTTTGCTGTTCCTTCTGTCTCTTGTCCTCTTCCCCAGATATTTGCATTGCTATTGCCCTCCTTGCACACAGGTTTCTGCTCAAGCATAGCTTTCCTCTAAAAGCTGCTTTTTTCCTGAGTGCGCGGTTTGAGATGACCTGTGCCTCATATTTCCCAGGCATCTTGAATGACATTCTGCATAATAATACATTCCCAGCCTGCTGTCTAAATTATACTCTTTGACTCATCAGTAAGGGTATATGCGCAACTTGTTGATCGCATTGTAAGCAATCTGGTGCTGGCAAAGTATGACTGGTATTGCAGTTTTCTTTTGGAAATAATAAGAGAGCCAAGTTTTCATGCGAAGGTCATGATTTACTATGGATTAGCTTAAACTCAAAAAAGGCTTTTGGAATATTTGACTACTATTAATAGGGATAGCATATAATATAGTGGAAGGCTTATCTGGGCTTATTACATAAAGAAACATACCTCAAGGCAATGCAGAACCTAAACACATTATTTTGTAAACACAATTCACAATGTGGGCAGTGGCATTCTATGCTACATAATTTACAGTATAATACATATAACTAAATTGAGTTTTGCAATAGATGGTCGATCATCACTGTTGTCAGCTTATAGATTTTCATTCAAAAATGAGGTTTACCATCAAGAGTAATATATAGTTTAGATAATCACATATCTGCCCTGGTCCCAAGAAGACCAGAGGATCCTCACTCTTGGGCTGAATGTTAGGTCATACTGACCAGCATACTAAGTGTGCAAGCAGGGATTATTCCAACATCTGTTTAGGAAAGACAGATGTTGTCATTACAGACCTTCATCCATGTGCTCTTCCATTGTTAAAAAGAATGATTCCCAGACATTGAACTCATAAAAGCAAGAAAGAAATAGGCAGAAAAAGAAAAATGGAAGTCCCAGAATCTTTTGAATAAGTCCCAAGACCAGAGAAAGAAAAAAGAACATAGAATAAGGAGGTAGGAGGTTTGGCAGTGTTGAGAAAACAAACAAACAAACAAGAAAACAAAGGTATTGCAAAGATGTCTCAAGCTATATAAAAAGCCTTTTGTATAGTTTATCTTATGTGGGATTTAGTAACTGCGTAAAACCCAATATGCTAGTTTCATTGCAAACAGGAGGATGCTATGTAAAAAAGCTGGAGAAACAGCCTGCAACTCATAAAAGACATGCAGTTTGAATTTACACATGCATCTATCATGGGGTAGTGTGCACCGAGAGGCAGACCAAGACATTTAGTGGAAATGGAAGGTAGTAAGTTCTTCTCTATAGCAGAAGCTGTTCAGTCACAGCCAAGCACCTGATACACACAGGTATCACCAAGGAGCTAATAAAGAACAGCAATTGATATTTTGTTTTGCCACATGGACAAAGCAGACTGGCTATAGTCTCACTGTTGATTAGAAAAGTCAAGGACTGCCCATAGGGAAAGGTCTTATTACGTCAGGGGACATTTAGTCTTTTCCCACATCTTGCCTCCTTGGCTATGCCTTGAGAGTAAACAGGTGGCCAAAGTTTTGTGCCAAATTCATTCTTGACCACAGAGCTGTCCCTAGTGGGTTCTGTGATTTGGAGCTTTGAGAAGTAGGAAAGAGCATACCTCCCTGGTCACTGATAGAAGAATTTACCTCAGCCTATGTATCTCAGGACCTCCCTTGGAGGTTGGCTTGGACCCAAAACCACTTCTATCTACTGATAACAGCTTGTGATCTTTGTGCTCCAGTTTCATTGATCAAGGCTGCCAGCAAGGTTCATCTTACCTAGATTTTATCCAAGTGACAAAGAGAGGGGCAGATGGACTTGGCACACTGTGATTTGTCTGGGGCCTTGACCCTGCTTAGGTATGGTGGTTGCTGGCCGTTGAATATCTCATACTCTTGGGTTTAAATCTAGGTCCTTATTCTGCAGCTGTATGAAGGGAAAACACCCTTAATACAGCTTCTGTCAATCCAAACTCATAGTTGAACGCTCTTCACAGAGATCAGTAAAGGACAAATCAAACTATTCACTCACACAGATCTTCCTTTTCAGAAAGACTGCTGTAAACACGCTTTCTAAACACAGACTAATTGCACAGATTAAGATGGCGGTTTGGTGATTTTCAGGGAAATCTAAAAGCTTCAGAAATTCCAAATGGTTTTGTAAGTCTTTAGAATGCACACTTACAACAGCATAAATGAGGGCTTCTCTCCCATTAGGGAACTGGAGTCTGTTACTTTATCCCCATTGACTCTCGTAATGTCCCTGGCTCAGCACCACATGCAACAGATGCAAAGGGTCACCAGTGAAGGGCAAAATATTTTGTGAAAATAATAGAACTCTGCTATCTACATAGCCAGTTTTTCCCACTCCGCATTTTGAGTGCTATCGCCTTGTTTTCATTTAGTGATTTTCTTTTTATTTGCTAGAGTTTATTTTGTTGAATATGGTGGAAAGACAAAAAATAAAAAAGGAAAAGAAAGTGAAGTTTTCTCTGTTATTTTTTTTTCCCAAGTATTAACCAAACACTGCCCAGAGCCTGCTTCATGTGGGCTTTGCCATTCTAAATCATTTTGTTTGTTATACCTCTTTGTTGCCCCTGAACCTGAGTGATTTACTTAGCTAATCAAGCTCAAATAACATGTAACAGGCAGGGAAAATATCACTAAAAAATAGAAATGGCTGCAGCTGTTTTCTGCCTCATAGGAAAATAGGAGAATAGAATTTCTCTCCGGAGTAGATGCTCTTTTGTTTAGGAATACTTACTGATGGGATTTTTAGGTTATGCAAAATTAGAACCCCAAGACTGGTCCAGGGTGGGGGTGGAGAAGAACAAAATTACTCTGCATTATCAAGTGTTGAGAATTTTGCTTTTGCGCCCGCTGGTTTTGGAGGTGGGGTAGTGGTATATTTTAGACCTTGGAGGATATGGAAAAGAGACAAATACATATATACACACTCTCACACAGGCACTGATCAAACAGAAACACACACATCAGGAAATTGTGTTCATCTGGACTCTGAACAACAATGAAGGTTTCTGAGAAATGGATGAAAAGCTTTTGAACAGTTGAGTATATCAATTTTAGGCTGTTTCCCATTCTATTATAATATCCCCCAAGTACCTCTGTGTAGTTGTCCCAAACTTCAGTTAGAATACCGAATATTCCATACTCTATAAAATGTTATATTATATACTCTCTTGAATTTTTGATGGTTCCAGGAATGAAGGGGAAGGGACTGCATGAATGCATGGGGCCAGGAAGTACCCAGAGAACTTAGGGGTTGAACCAGAAAATAAAAGCTGCAAAGAGAAAGAAGTTCAAGGAGAAGCAGAAATAAGAAGGTGACAGCTAATGTCATACACTTGAGTGTACGTGCAGAAGAACATCGGCCACACCATTTTGGAATCCTCAGGAAATGGGAAAGGGCTCAGGCTTTCTCACAGCTAAGACGGGGTCACAGTATTTTATTTGTATATGAAAAGAAAGTATAGCCACAGCAGGTTGCTAGCCTGCCACATATAAAACTGTTCAAAGTGACTTTTGGGTGCCCCCAAACCTGAACCTCACTGTTTCAGCCAGTCCTGTTGTCCCTTTCCCATTCTCTCCAAACACTTTCTATGACTGTCCCATTTTCTTTTTGTTAAGATGTTTTCTTCAGTCCGAAAAGCTCTCAGCTTCAATCCTCTGCTTATTCACATTCTACCCATTCTTCAATGCCCAATTAAAATTCCACCTTTTTCAAAAAGTTGATTCTGGCTCTTAGAGTCTACATGTTGAGCTCCCATTTCTGAAGTCCTGTAACACTCATAGCGAGAAAGGCATAATACAGCAACGTGATAGTAATCTTCTATTTTCCGTTTCTTCTATCTTCACTCTGCTTTCCCAGAACAATAATGGAAATTCTTAGGGTAACGAAATTGTGTTATTTATTTTTCTTATAACCCTTAACTCCACCTAGCCTATTCCTGGATACCTACTAACTTCTCAGTTGGCATTAGGTTAACGGGCAGGGAGCTGCAATAATCTTTAAAATAAGCTTTCATTATCCATGAAAAGTTCACTAATGGGAATCAGTACTGAGATCTTTGTGAATCCAGGCAAGCAATGAGCCCTTAGTTGATGCCGTTTAGGTGGGCCAATGTATGATAAATAAAAACTGTACCATAATAAATGAAAAACTATAAAAATTCTTCAAAATGAAAAATTAGAAGACTTTCCGATCTCTGTCTTTTCCTTGTGTTCTGTCAGTTCCACATATTTTCATTTCTTTTTACTTATACATGAACTATTTTTTCCTATAAACTTTGTTAAAAGAAGACAAAATAATGTAAAACCTAATGAGCTGTTTTCATCAAAGAGAGATTCAACTTGAGAGAATTTATGGATTCTTTCAATAATTATTTCAATGTTGGGAGTACAATTCACGTAATGAGAGAATAGTATTTCAAACCTCAGATCCACTTGAGTACTGCAAGTTCAGACATTAAAGTATAACCTCAGATACAAAGTGTATATTTCAAATAATTCTAATTGCTGTATGGGTCAAGGGTACTAGAAGGTCTACAAAATTCATTCCATGCCCCCATTTTATTTAATGTCCCCATGCTTTGTATATTTTGGTTTTGTGTTTTCTGTCTCTTACATCCTTTCTCTTTGCTCCAAAGTCATATTCTGCATGCTGCTCCGCGTCTGTTGGCATCTCACAGCTTCTTCTCATTTATGAACTGTCATAGGGCTACCATCATCTGCAAAAAGCCCATATTCTTAAAACTGCCTTTGGTAGGTGCCAGGGGAATACCTTCTCTAACCAAGTTGAACAAAGGCAGTATTTCTTGCAGCGTTGGAATAGGTCATTATGTATTCAGCTGAACCACTGATAAGGTATTTGGCATTGTCACAGAGCCATGTTGATCCCCAAATGAGATACTTAACCACAAGTAATGGGATGAAATGCTAAAGCTTTGTGAGGCCCATGGCAACCAAGATGCTGGCTGAAGGTAGGTTCTGGGCTGCCAATTTGTGCAATTTATGCTAGTTCTGGAGTATTTGCACACTGAATGATTATGTAAGTGAATGGTCAATATCAATCACAACACTATTGTATTCTTCTCTATTTATTTTTCTCTTTCCTTTGCCTTTTTTCTTTTTTTCCTTCTCTCCCAGACAAACTCAGTCCCATTGATTTAAATATGTATATGATGTAAATCTCCCTGAGTATCAGGTGAAAGTGCCCACTGCCTTGGAACAAAATCATTTATCTCTTTATAATGCTCTTGGTCATTATTTGAAAATTATTAAGGACCTACACAAAGCTTCCACGCATCAAACATCAAAGATGGCAACTTTCAGGGTCTGACAAATGGGTTTTTGATCTTTTTTTTTTTTTTTTTTGAGTTGGAGTCTCAGTCTGTTGCCCAGACTGGAGTGCAGTGGCCGCTCCTGGCCACCACAGCCTCGACCTGCTGGACTCCGCGGCCTTCTGCCTCAGCCTTCCAAGTAGCTGGAACACAGGCGCACGCTACCATGCCCGGCTAATTTTTTGATTTATTGTAGAGATGAGGTCTCGCCAAGTTGCCCAGGCGGGTCTCGAACCCGCGGCCTCAGGCAATCCACTCACCTCAGCCTCCCAAAGCATGGGATTACAGGCTGAGCCACTGAGCCCGGCTGGGCTTTTGATCTTAACCCTTCACTGACTCTTATCTTTGAATTGTGTTAATAGATCTGGTTAAACATGAAAATTGGAATAAATATTTTCCTATCATTAAAATTATTTCCCCTTGCCTTAACTGTTGCGTGGGGAGCCTTTTAGTCTGTTTCCCCTCCTGTGTCCCTCAATCATGATGTAATGAGCTAAGATGTTAGTGAACCTCATCCTAGCACTGCTGATGGGAGTCAGCATGGTTCCATCTTTCTTCCCATTTCTTAGAGTGAGTGACAGGGCTGACGGGTATGGCATTGAGAGTGGCAGCACTTCCATTAGACAGAAGGAAACAGTATGCAGATGTGTGTACTTCAAACCAGTCTAGATGACTCAGTGGATTGGTTTGAAGGCAGAAAAATATCATGTTTCAGCATTTAACTATGTCATACATCATAAGCATGAATACAACCCATCTTGGAGTAGACACTAAAATTAAACCACAAAACTCCTAAAATATATACTTTGGTAATAGATCAACATCAGGCATATATCAATATTTTCTTAGTGACAGTATTAAATTTACTGACACATGAATGAATAAGGCAGTTCTTTTCACTTGATCACCTATTGGGCAGTTTTTGGAAAAATTTTAGACCATCATTTAATTCACTTTTTAAATTATGGCCATACTATTTAAATTTATTGAAAAAAGAATAAGACTATTCAGTGGAGAAAATATTTTCCCCATAAGTAAAAATAATATTTATTATACAATTTATGCCTTGTCATTAATTTTTCTAACTTTGTCTCAAGGGAAGTTAATCTATTTTGAAATTCAATATAATAAATAACTATAATTGATTTATTTAAGATTTTATTTGTTCACTCATACAAATGTGTTTGTATGATTTTATAGGCTTAGTCACAGTGGCAGTAATATATCATCAGAAATACATAATTACTGATCTGAGGAACAAACAGTATCTACACTTTACACCTTTAAGCATATCTCAATTTATATTTATAATAATTGGATACTCTCAAAACCCAGATGTCTATAGAAGGTATAGAAGAGAGGTACTCCCCATAAGTAATCTTTTAATTATGGCTATAGCACCATTTCTGAAGTGCCTATTACAGAGTCAATGATAATATATTATCACATTCATCTTTACAATATCCCTGTGAGGTTAAGGGAGTTAGTTATTTCACCTTTTGCTGAAGCTCCCTGCATCAGAAAAGTAGTTTCAGTTTATTCAGCCTGTTGTTGGCAAATACAATCATCCAGATTGGTTTGAATATCTATATTGCCTGCTGCCTCTTGAGTTTAGAATTATGCTTTCATCTCTCAAATCAGAAACAATAAGGTAAACAGTCACCATGTCTGTCAAGGCTCTAATTTTAGACCAGGTTTCTAAGGCAGTTTGAAATGTGCTATTAGATGATAAAGTGTTACTTGGTAATTGTTCAAATTGGTTGGTAATTTCCCACCTACATCCAAGAATGGCAAAATTACTAGCCAAGAAGTTTCTGGTTTTAAAAGTCTTTCTATCATAACATCTCCAGAGAAATGCAGTGGGCTTATTTTCACAAAAATTGTTGATGATCTTGATCCAGAACATTCTGTAGCACGGGTCTAACATGACTTAGATTTGTGTTCCTATGACAACTTTTATTTTTCATTGACTTACTAGAAGAAAAATATTGCACAGAGAAATGAAACATTTAGGCTGCCTAAACATTAGGCAAAAAGTATTTACCAATTATCCAGTATGGATTAAAAAGAAATTGTGAAATTAGTCTAACTCATAAAGAAACTTAAAATCAGCTGAGGAGGCATATATATTTGTGAAAATAACATTGAAGCACTGTATGACTAAGTGTAAAATGATTGCTAGTAAAGAAAATAAGGACTGATCTAAATCTTGTGCAACTTTAAATTAAGAAGCCTTGTTAAAATGTGTCATAAGTAGTAATTAGTATCAAAGAGATTTTTGTAAAAGTTTCAGGAGTCATGACATGATTTCTGGAGTTAGATGGCCTTGACACAAATCTGTCATTTAACTGCCATTTATCAGCTGTGTGATTTTTAAAAATTCCTTACCTCTCTGTTCCTCACTTCCTCAACCACAAATGGGAGGTACATATTTGTAAAGTTATGCTATTTATATAGTATGAATGATGCTCGTGTTTACTATACTGTTCTAGGCTAAATATGTGTGAGTCATTGATTCAGACAGTGGCTATCGGTTAAATACTTAGCAAGAGTCATTAGCTGCTCAGTCTTTGACTAAATAATTGTTCTGATATGTATTTATTACAAGGAGAAAGGTTCAAGGTAAGGTCATTTAACATGTGTTGAGTTTACACTGGGTGAAGTCCAGCATATATATTTTTACTTAATTCCAGTGAAAACCCTATGAGATTGGCCTAATGAGGCCCAAAGTGCTCAAGTAATTTACCAGTAATTAGAAGTAGAGTTAGATTTGAACACACGTCTTTATGAATACAATGTTCCTACTGTCAACATCAGTCATACCACAGAAGAAACACATTGTTAGCTACACAAATAAGTCTGAGAGTGTAGTCTATCTATTATAATGAAAATAATAGAGAACAATGTAAATATCTAATAACAAAAATAAGTTTAATTAAATGTGGTAAAAGAACATTATACAATGGTTGAAGTTATCAAAATTATAATTTAATATAGTAATGATTGAAATTATAAAGAGTATAATGAAATAATATAAAACAATTTTAATATTATGCAAAATGTGTAAACATATGATATATACTAAGAAAATATATGTACTTATGCATGATTTACATATAGTTTAGGATATATTAGCTTTTTACATAAAATTTATGGGTCAGAAATTTAGACAATCTTTAATTTGAGCATTGTTGAAGGCCATTATTATGTTCATATATAATTACTTCAGAATATATAAAGCGGCTTCCATTTGTTAGCCACTGAAATTAATTTTGCATGTGTACTGATGATTAAAAATGAGTTGCTTCTCTGAAGGAGTTTGCAGTCTATTGAATCTACTAAAAATATTTATGCTTTCAAAATATACTAGCCATTTAGAAAAAAATGGTTTGTAAAGTATTTTTTCTTTTATCTAAATGGAAACCTACGTAGTTCAAACATATAAGATAAAATGAAATAAACTTTTAAATATAGAAGAATATCTATTATATAAACCTGGAGTGTGTAAATATTTTCAAGACAAAAAAAATACCAACATCATGAAATAAATTGATAATGAATTCAACTATATGAAAATTACTCTTAAAAAAGACAAAAGAAATCAAGACTGGGGAATAACATCTTTAACATAAAGGACAAATTAGTTCACTATGTAAGACTGGACAAATATTCAAAAAGAATAGAGGACTTGAAAATGTAACTGAATAAATAACAATAGAGAAATTTAAAGAAACAAAAAATTGTGTATAAAATATCAGACAGAAATGAAGAAAATGAGGCAAAGGCTCTATTCAGAGAAAATGTGTGAGCATTTTCAGATAAAAATAAACAATCTCAGTTTTCAGGAAAACCAACCTCAACAAAGATAAATAACAAAAAGGTCCTTATATAGACACATATTTTTTTCAAACTTACTACACTAAAAACAAACCTAAGATCTTTAAAATATCCAGAGAAGGGACACAGATCAACAAAGAATAGCCAATTAGATAGTCATATGACTTCTAAAGATGGAAGTCAGAACATAGTGAAATTGAGACCTTAAAGTTCTGGATTATGAAATAATAATAGTAAATGTAATTTCAGTCTCTACAATTCTATCTTTAAGGAGTGTTGGGGGAAAAAAGACATTTTCAGAAACACAAGCAAAATTTTAGAGAATAAATTACTCCTTAAGAATAAAAGATGGACACTGGGAAAAACTAATTTTAGAAGGAAAATCAGATATTCAAGAGGTTCATGAAAAACAACCACTATATGAATAAATTAAAACAAACACAGGTTGCTAAAAAGAATGAAGATATTCAAAGAGTGTTGTGCAAAAAATAAGCCTCAGCCGGGCTCGGTGGCTCAGCCTGTAATCCCAGCACTTTGGGAGGCCGAGGCGAGTGGATTGCCTGAGTCCGCGGGTTCGAGACCCTCCTGGGCAACTTGGCGAGACCTCATCTCTACAATAAATCAGAAACTAGCCGGCTGTAGTAGCATGCACCTGTAGTTCAGGCTACTTGAAAGGCTGAGGCGGGAGGATCCCCGGAGCCCAGTGGGTCGAGGCTGCGGTGGCCGGGAGCATGCCACTGCACAGAGTAAGATTCCGACTCAAAAAAAAAAAGCCTCAATGATATGAAGATATTAGCAAAAACATGTAAGTTGGAAATAAGTGATTTGAGTTGACATACTCTAAATTATATTAAATCATTTGTATTGTTAAAAATTTCAGGTGCTAAACATGAAAAAAGTAAACACATGTATAATTGTAAAGAAAAATGATAAAATCTTGGGGTAAATATCCCACCAAAAACCAATGAATAGAAAAGATATAGAAATAAACAGAGAAATAAAATGGGACAAATTAAAATACAAATAATATTATCAAAATAAATGTATGCATTATCACAATAATTATTAGTAGGCTAATCGATACAGCAAAAATCAAAGATATTTTTACTGGACAAGGTTGATTTTTAATATGTACTACATAAACACAGCAAAAAAATGTGCAACATGATTATAAGTAAATTATAGAAAAATTAGAAACCCAAATTTGAATCATAAAATGCTATATAGCTATATTAACACAAGGTCAAATAATTTTAAGTTAAGAAGATTTATGAAATATGAAGAGAATCAGCACAAATTTCACTGATATTTCCACTAAATGAAAAGGTTATGACAATTCTAAATATATAATTCTTATAGTTACTTTACCAGAAAATACTAATTAAATGTTTACCGGAAACAACACAGTTTAACTGAAAAGCAAAGCCCAAGAATTTTTTTTTTTGGTGGTTCTAGATTGGTGCTCCCCATGATCTGTACATTTACTGTGATGTTTTTCATAAGTGGTGTGTGTGTGTGTGTGTGTGTGTCAGAGTCTCACACTCTGCCCAGGTTAAAGTGCAGTGGCACAATCACAGCTCACCATATCCTCAACTTCCTGGACTTCAGCTATCTTTTCATCTCAGCTTCCTGAGTAGTTGGGACTACAGGGGCATGCCATGGCACCTGGTTAATTTTTTGTATCTTTTGTAGAGACTAGGTCTTGCTATGCGGCCAAGGCTGACCTTGAACTCCTGGGTTCAAGTAAGCCTTCTCCCTCAGCCTCCCAAAGTACTGGAATTATAGGTGTAAGTCATCACTCCTGGCTCCCCTAAAGACACTTTTTAAAGTTTAAAATTTGAATATTATTTCCGATCAAATGCAATTACGCTGGAAATAAAAGCAAAAACATAACTAAAAAATTCTTTTTTTTTTTTTTTTAAAAATATACTTTAAAATGTACTTCTGAAAAACTCAAGGCCAAAAGAGAAATAATAATGAAAATTCAAAAATACTTTAAACAAATAACAGTAAAAATACTATGCACAAAATTTTGCGGGAAAGCAGAGAGGTTCATTTTTATCTTAGTTTGCTAGGAAAAGGTATTGTTAGAAAGAAATATATAATTTTAAGTGCTTATGTTAGAAAAGGAGAAACTTTGAACATTAACACATTAAGCGTCTATTCTAATGTAGAAAAAGAGGAAGATAATAAACTCAAGGAAAGAATAATGAAACAAATAATAAAGATTAGAGTAGAAATGACACAATATAAAAAAAGATACATTATTATACTCATAGATGATTTAGAACCATAAAAGGTGGTTCATTGAAAAAGGCCAAAAAATGTACAGAAGAAAGTCTGGCAAGATTGAATTTTAAAAAAGGCAATATAGTAAATATAGAAAAAAATTATAATGACAACATATTTGAGGATGTAAGTCATAACCTCTTAATATTATTAAGTAAAAAAATGGAGAAATGGATTATTAAAACTGTTGCAGAAAAAAAAAATCTGATTTATCCTGTAACTACTGAAGAATGAAGTCAACTTATAAAAAACATTTTTGAATAATGAAAACAATAAGTCTAAATGTTTATTTAGGTGAATTATATCAAAAATTCAAGGGACTGATAACTCCAATATTAAACAAAGTATTTCAGAAAATAAAATAATGGGAAAAGTCATCCAACTCATGTTATGAGCCTAGTGTTAAACTGATATGAAAACCAGAAAAAGGAAGAATTGGAAAGGAAAATTACAGACCAATTTTACATCGGAATATAAATGGAAAAATACTGAATAACATGTTATCAACCCTCAATCTAGCAATATATGAAAAAATTTCATCGTAACAAATCTATAAGAATGCAAACTAAATAGCAAACTAAAGTAAAAATTAACCTCTTTAATTTGATAAAGGGATAAACATTTCAAACAAATTATTAAAATTAATAATACAATTTAGCTGTGTTTCCTGATATGCAAGTATACCAAATTCAATTTTTCTATATGTCAATAACGTTTTCTAGATACCATATGTATACATAGATAGAATATTGATACATAAACTCAATTCAGACAATAAAATTTGATCGCATTTTCATATTTTAGCATCATTTTTAATAGAAACACACATGAACACACACACACATGATACCAGGGAGTAAAATAAAGTATGTATGTATAACAAATTAAAGGAGAAAGCTGTAGACTTTAAAGAAAAAATGAAAAATAAAAGCTAAAACTAACAGAGAGAAAATACCATGTTTCTGAGTGAAAACATTCAGTGTTTTACAAATGACTTAATCCTAATCTAGGAACTAAATATAAAATTCAAAAAAATTAACAGAATTTTTAATAAGTTGATTTTATAATATAAATGGTTGATTAAATGGTCAATAATAGCTAAGACTTTTCTTAAAAAGAACCAGAGTAAGATCCATGCTCTCTCAGATATAAACATTGACTATGCATGCATAAAAATTTAAGCAATATTTAATATTTTATGGACACAGGATAAATAGAGCGATCTGAATCATATCCATTCATATATGAAAATCTGTCATATGACAAAGCATCCTTTCACATCAGTGGTGGGAGATTGACTAATTATTAAATGAAATAGGAAATGTTTAGCTAAAAGAGAAAATAAAAGACAAATAAATCTTTCCCTGATATCACATACAAAACAATTCCAGATAGATAAAATGTCTATTATGGAAATCCAATTTTATATTAAAAAAAGAAGATAGCATATATGTATGCCTTTAGATGTAAACAATTTCTTAAACAAGATAAAAAGCTCAAATCATAAAATAAATGTTATATTAAAATAAAGATCTGTTGCTCAGAAGTCACCCTAATAGAATTTTTTTAAAAAGCACAAACTTGGAAACAATATTTGAAATACAAAAAACTGGCAAATGATTAGTACAAGAAATTGATTTTTAAAAACTTTAATAAAACAATAAGAAAAAAAACCCAGTATAAAAGTGAGCAAAGCCTGTAAATAAACATTTTAGAATAGAGAAAATATAAATGAACTCTAAACCATACAAAAATATTCTCACTTGCATTAGAACTCTGAGAACAATCAGTTAAAACCACCATTTTTTACTTACTAGATTGGAAAGCATCATAGCTCCTGAATACCAAGTACTTTTATGTACATGGAGCAATCATGGGTGGGGGGTCCAAAATTAAAAACAGCCACTTTGGAAGATAGTTTAGTATGTTTAGGAGGGCTCAACATATTTGGTGACTTAGCAATTCCACACTTACTGATACATTCCCCTTAGAAATTCTTTCATATGATATTCAAATAAGATATGAAAGAATATCTGTGGCAGCATTGCATTTAATAGCAAAAACTGTTTATCAAGAGTGAGATTTATAAGCAAATTTGGGGCTATTCATTCAGTGGAATACTATATAACAAAGAAAATGAGTGACCTATTTGTACACACAACAATATGGATGAATCACAAAAAGCTAATGCGTGAAGAAGCAAATCATTACTGATATTCAAAAGCAACTATTACCAAATAATGCATGTTTTAGGCATACATATATGATAAAAAATGTAAATAAAAATTATGAAATTATTAGCACAAAACATTCAGTTACCTTTAAAAATGATGGAATAGTCTGTAAAGTAGCATATAGGAGCCTTCAAGGTATTTCTTAAGCTTGATGTCAGGTACAAGGGTGTTCATTTTATTTATTTTTTTGTTATTTTCTTTAAGTAACACATACATCTTTATATACCTTTTTTGATATATAAAGTACATTTCCCAATTATAAATGGAAAAACAAATTCTGTTTAACCAGTTTAATCTATTGAGCTTTGGCCATCAAAATCATTTGTTTAGTACCATCTAAAACACGAACTGATAGTCCAAAACAACAGGAAGTTCACATTCCTTTAGTCACATGATATTCTCCAAGGACCTCTCTGGAGGACAACACATCTTGATGTATAGGCAAAGGATGCTGGAAAGTAGAACAACTCTTGTACTGAGTATTAACCATCCATCAGATGTTGAGTTACGATCTTTATATTTATCTTATCTAATAAACATACTCACCCTCTGAGATGTTATTATTGTCATCCCCTCCCGCCCCCGCCCCCGGAAACAGAAAATGTAAAGATCATTCATTTGCAGAGCTATGACTTGAGGCCAGGGTGGTTTTACTCCAAACCCATATTTTCTTTTTCCCCTCTCTTCACAGATTCAGCACCACTCTTGATACCCTGAGATAGTGAGACACTTGAGAGCACAACTGTATTTTCATCTTCTTGTCCTTAAGTTCTGAGCACAAAGTGAGGCTTAATCCGCTCAGAAGATGCTTGATTAGTGATTCATATCACTGAAATTTTAGGATTGACATTTTTGGCTCCAGTATTCATTGTGACTCATAATGGCCACAATAAGAGAGGAACATTTTAAATTATTTGATTTGATACTTTTATATTATGATTAAGTGAACTGACCCCTGACATGTTTACATGGCATGTTCATGACACTACATCCACAGAATAAAGTAGAAAATGTATCTCTCTACCTCTCTTTTCCTGTTCTTCTCATTCAAACACCTCCTCCCGGGGATTAGGCTTCTTTTTCCATCAGTTGAATAAGGCCCAGTTTAAGAGTTTAATAATATCTGTTTGTCCAATCCATTTCCTGACTTAGGTGTTTTCCTCAGTGAATAGAGCTGAGGACATTTTAATTAATTTATTATGTCCCTTCAATTAGGGGACCCAATTAATAATTGAAATGGGCTTTTAATTGGTTTAAATCCTCTAGGGTATCATATTAATAACGTAAATAAACTAACAGGTTTGCATTGAATTAGGATTCATCTATATGCATATCTGCTACCTCCCAATACATTATCTATTCTTAACCTCCAAAATTGAATGCAACTTTTTAAACAAAGGCATTCTGATGCACTAGTTTTGTTGTTGTTGTTGTTGTTCCACTTTGAGGCAAGGTCATAATATTTTCCAGTTGAGTGAAAAATTTTAATGTTATTTTTATCTTTCTCAATGGATTCATGATTCTTCCATAATTCTAGTCCTGTAACATTGCAATCACCATTGAGTCATCTTTCTTCTTCAGACTATTGTACCTTCAAAGATAGGAAGATCCTTAAAGTTTACTTATTAAAAGTTAATTAATTTTAAAACCGGAGAGGTTCCACAGTATGTGAAAGCTCACACAGTAAGCTAAAAGTTTAGGCAGTGGTTTCTTGTTAGATATTTAGAGATTTTTCTCCCAAATGCCAATTAATTTAATTCTTCATTTACCTTTGGTAAGTCACCATATGAGGTCCATTTCACATTTGGATAGGTCTTTGCTTCTCTTGAGAATATCCAAATGATCTGTCTTATTTTTAAAAAATCAAATTTTATTGTTATTCTCAGCACTTAGCACAATACCAGATTCAACAAAGTCCCCATTAAATATTATTTGGAACAAACTACCCAACAACTTCTAGCATCATTTCCTGTCTATAGTATTAACTCCATGCACACTCAGCAGGGCATTCAAGTATACAATACACCCATGAATACCTGGTTTCTGTTTATTTTTCCTACCTTGTTTCTGTCATTTTCCTTATACAAATTACCTTCTGTGTGTAACTGTCTTCTTTTCCATTGAACCTCACTGGCTTATTCTTTCTTCCATGTCTCTAGTCCTGAAGGTTTTCCTAACTCAGTGGTTTTCAAAATATGATCCTTAGACTACAGTCTGGGAACTTGCTAGAAATTGTAATTCTTGTCCCTTTTTGCTATCTTTGGGCATGGAGTCTAGCAATCTGTTTGTCAAGTTTTCCAGATGATTCTGATGCACACTAAAGTTTGAAAACTCCTGCTCTAACTTCTTAGATGAAGAAAATAGAGTCTTAACCAAATTTTGCAAGTTTACCAAGACTCAACTTTTCCTAACAGCTAAATGAGGTTCTTTGTAGCACCCACACCTACATCAAACCCTTCTTTTTTTCAGTGACTTTAACAGCATCAGACTGTGTATTTGGGGTATGACTTATCAGTCCCAGGAAAAAAACTGGTTGAGCACCCTTATTCCTAATTTTGCTCCTACAGAACACCTCATACTTGCTTGTGCACCCATAAATGCTTACCGAATTACTAGAGGTAGTGATAATCGTGGTGATGATAATAATGAACTATTACAGCGGATATTTTTCTTGTTTATAAATCTATGCCATCTTTTCCATACTCTAAGTTTGGAAGTTTCTCTTGCAAAATAGAAGGCCAAACTTGTGCAACCTCCCTTATAACCAAGTGTGCAGCCAATCAGAGGCCTCAAAGACCTAGTGATGCAGAAAGGAAGGAAAGGGAAGTCCTTTTTCTTTAATGGTGGTAGCAATAGTACTGAGTTCCTCAGAAATGGCAAGTTCCAAAACAGGGTAGTGTCACTTAATATTCAGTAGTGGGGACACTGGTTTCCTTGTTTTTCTTACCAGATCAGTTCCTGAAAGATTAGTATTCAGCCTGGTTCCCCAGCCAGCCTGATGAGTCTGTGGGTTACTCAATATCTTTTCAATAAACTCATTTTCTTAATAAGCCAGAGTCAACTTCTGTTGCTTGCACTATGGAACCTTGACTGGCACAGTAACGATGATCACTGCCATATTGTATTGAATAGTTAATAAGTCAATTAAGTAGCCTCAAATTCCCAAACATCACAGAAGATATATAAAATAACTGACAAGTCTGAAAAGACAGTCAATACAGAATATAATTGACTAGTTTAAAAAGATGAAAATTGCAAGATAAGTTACACTTATTTACCTTCTGTTCAGGTTTCCACATGTGAATATCGAACACTCTCATTGTCCCAGAAGGACAGCATGAGGTAATGACTAACGTATTTTTAAAAATGTTTTAAACTACTTCATCATTCCTCCAGGGGACAATGGTGATCACTATCCACCACGTGTGTTTTGGTGTCACTAAGTTGTTTCATTTGTTGGCTCATATTCCTAATCTTTAAGGCAAGGTTCTCCGCTCTTGGCACATCTTAGATGAGTAAAAGGAAACATTCGCATACCAAAGTTCAGACAGCATGACTGGGAAAATCATCCATCTGACCTAGAGGGACTGTCTCCCTGGAAAAGTACTGCATTATACACAGCTATAAAATATCTCTTTGAATTGCCCAAAATGAATCTCATTCAACATTCACAAGCCTCTGAGGTGGGCACAGATAGTGTCATCTTCATAGTAAGGATGAGGATGAGGAAGGGGAAATCAAAGTCATGATCGCATGGCTTGGTGCGAGCAGAACTAGGATTTAATTCAACAACCTTTATTTTCCTGCTGAAAAATGTTATCAAGTGAGGAAGGCATCCCATAAGAAGTGTTTCTGAACACTTTCCTCTTTTCCCTCCCCAGATGCAACTGAACACATTTCCTTTAAGCCCTACATATGCTGTTGCTGTAATACAACGGAGCACTTTACCACATGCCTCTGTTTACAGGCATCTCTCCCTATCTAAACTGTAAGTTACAGAGAGCACATATTATGCTTTTATTCATCTTTGTTTTCCACGTTCTTAGCGTAGTGCATGGATTATAATAGCTGCCTGATAAATATTTATGACATGAATGGATGAGTGAATAAAAGCAGATGGAAAAAAATCCATT
Organism: Tarsius wallacei; assembly: GCA_963574415.1. Classification (NCBI taxonomy): domain Eukaryota; kingdom Metazoa; phylum Chordata; class Mammalia; order Primates; family Tarsiidae; genus Tarsius; species Tarsius wallacei. The sequence continues at coordinate 31,121 of CAUYQG010214852.1, read as the reverse complement.
TTGTATAGGTAACCATGAAATATTCACTTAGTATTCCCCAACAACACACAACTCAGAGGCTGGCGCTGCCTCTTAAAAACCAGAATGAACTCACTATGGCCAACTTCAGAGAAAATAACCTCGCTGTCCCAGATCATCACTCATAAATTCTAACTACTCAAAACACTCCAATGCAGCTGGCATGCCTGGCAACTGTCTGGGTTCCTTCACAGTACCTCACACACGGCCATTTGATTACCGACAAGAAGGCTGTGGAGCCACACAACCAAAGCTTTGTGTGACGGTTGAAGTGGCAGTCCTTGCTGCTGAGAGGGCCTCTCCTGGGACAGGACTTCTTGATAAGGAACCCTGACTGGTAATCACTGGCAGGGTGAGTCAAGGAAGTTTTCAAAGCATGTGATTCACCTTCTTTCTTATATTTCCATGGCGCCTGGGCTCTGGGGATTGGCATGGAACCAGCAATGTATACTCTGGCCATCTGGGGATTAAAAGCTGCAGCCCCCATGGTTATGTGGAATTAAAATCAAACTAAGAGGTGGCTGTGGAATCTGATTACATTCCACTTGGTGTCATCTAGTTTGTAATATTGAGGGCAAGGAAAATACTGCCCTTTCTTTCTTTCTTTCTTTCTTTCTTTTTCTTTCTTTCTTTCTTTCTTTCTTTCTTTCTTTCTTTCTTTCTTTAAAAAAAATTCATTTGTTTAGAGGAGGTGACAATGTGAAGAAAAATATGCACTAGCTTTAGACTCTGGAAGTTCAGGGTCTAATGTTGACTTTCTCTCTCATTAGCTATTGACTTTTGGAAAGTTACTTTCTTTATTTGGGACTCAGATTCCTCTTCTGCAAAACAGGTATTATAATGTCTTCCCCTTACTCTGTTTGTAAAGATTAAATGAAATGATCCGCATGAAGGATCTGCCGCATCCCAGGAATTCAGTGAATCTTGGGTTTTATGCTTTCTTTCTTTCTTATTTACTACTTATGTATTTGTGTCCTCCTTACCCCGTAAGCTCAGCACAGATGTCCTTGGCACAGACATTCTATCAGGGAAGACGGGAAACTCTTTCTTAAAAAAAATATATAGAAATCAAGGAAAAATGAGAATTTATCAGTGAGGTACCTGAAACTTACTTTCAAGGACAGACATTCTACAGGTAGGAGAAAGAAATTCATCGGAGATCTCCAACTGAAGAAACTTGCACACTAAAGAGGTTTAAATTAGGAGGGAGACATTTCCTCTTTTTTTTTTTTTTTACATTTTTTAAAGATTTTATAATCATGGGATACATGTGAGGATTTGTTCCTTAGGTATATTGCGTGAAAGAGAGGTTTGGGCTTCTGATAAGCCAGCTCCCCCAGGCCCTAGTAGTGAGCATGGTCTACAGTGTGTGGTTTTTGTATTCCTTATCCCACCCCAATCCCTTTCCCCTTTATCAGTGCCCAGTATCTGTTGTTCCTATCCTTGTGGCCATGTGCCCAATGATTAGCATCCACTTATGAGTGAGAACATGTGGTATTGTTTTTGTTCCTGTGGCAATTAACTTAGAATGGTGGTCTCCAGCTGCATCCATGTTGCTGCAAAGACATGAATTTATTCTTCTTTATGGCTGTGTAGTATTCCACAGTCTATTTGTAGCACATTTCCTTTATCCAGTCCATAATTGATGGGCATCTGGGTTGGGCCTATGTTTTTCCTATTGTTAACAGTGCTGTAATAAACACGTGAGGGCAGGTGTCTCTTTATTAGAATAAAAAGTGAGCAAATGATATTTCCTTTAAAGTGTTCCTGCATCTTGAAAATGCCACACTGTAGAAAGCCAAGTTCCCTCTGCTGAGCAAGGCTGAGACATCAGCATTAACCTCTCTACATGTTGTGGGAGGGGTTTGGTTGATTTGAGAGTGATGTCATGAGCAGCAGTGCTTTCCCCACTGGTCCTGAGCCATAAACAATTTGTACATAGCTAATGGAGCAGATTATTTCCTTTCTAATTTCCTCTGGTGGTCTCCTCCTGGTATACTGGGAGGTTGGTAAAATAGTCTTTGATGTGAGGAAGTTGACCATTTTGCAGGGGAGAGGTGCAATGGGATCTGGTTGCTTATAGTAAGTATTGAAGACCTTTTTGTCTGTCATTGTTCTATTCCAGAGCTGGACCCTGGCCAGGCCAATGGCACAGATGACTGGGTCTTTACAAGCGTACTAATGTCCCCATTCAAGAATGTTATTTTGCATTTCGAACTAAACATTTCTTTGCATAAATTTTGGTAATTTCTGAAATACTGAAATAAAACAACAGTTTATACTTCTTAGAGTCCCCCGTTCACTGTGATGTAACTCGATCCTCTGCGTGACCATAAAGTTGGGTAGGGAAGATAACACCATTCTGTAGATGAGAACAGTGAGGCTCAGAAAGAATACCATCTGTCTAAGATGGAGCAGCTGGCAAGTAGCAGTATCAGCCTCAGACCCACCATCCACACCTGCCTCGCCGATGTTTGAGGTTGAACAGGTTTTGTGGGGCCCAGAGCTTAATTCATGAAAATTCATGGTACAGAAATGTATTCTCCTTTGTCAATTTCATGAAACATGTGACTGAGTGAACACATTTTTAGGGCCCCCTCCCAGAACCATGAATGGGGTCTGCACAAGTGAGGACCCTGGAGGATAAACTTCACAGCTTCACAGTAAATCAATTCTGCTGCCTCAAAGAAACAGGCTAGCAAGAGACCTGGGCTTACTCTCCCTCACTTAATTCTTTGCTGTCTCTTTTCATTTTTAGAAATGTGTATTGTTTTATCATCTCATTCCCAGAACTCACGACTCCCTTTTCTTCTGATTCTCCTTTTACAGCTCTCAACAATGACTTTTTTATTTTTGGAGTCCCGTGGAAGCTTTGTAAGCACCCATCTGCTTTTTCCGCATGGAGTCCGAGCGTCATTCCTCATCTGAAGCTCACACGGCAAGAGCTGGGCTCTGCTGGAGTCAGCTGGGTGTAGAGAGCCGACAGTCAATGAAGTGCCAGGAGACTTGAGGTTTGAGCTTGGCCTTGCACTTGTCTTCTTATCTGGCCTTGTGTGATCTGCTTACCATTTTGCATTCACAGTGCTTCATTTTAGGAGGAAATTTTAGCAGTGGTTTCCATTTAGGCTGCATCAGAAAAACATGGCGCTCTTTAAAAAGGCCGATTCCTGGCCCCATTCTCAGACCTTGTAAATCACAGGAAGGAACGAATAGTCAATATGATGCCCCTGAAACACCAACAGCCAGAAAAACAGATGTCAGTTGTAATATGCCACAGATAGATCAGGATTTCAGGGTCTGTTTCATTTTCCCCCTTTTGTTCAGAGGGGATCACATGATTATCAACACTTTGAGAAAGAAGAAGAGAGGGCTTAGGAACCCCTTTTCATCTAAATCTCACATCATTATCCAGCTGCATTTGAACTTTGATCTGTCGGCCATGCACAGCTCTAATAGGCACCTTTGGGGCCCCACTGGCCAAGCCACCCAATGAGTTGCCTCTTCGCTGAGCTTCCGTTGGTGTTGGCAGCCAGATTCTTGGGGACAGCATGCATCCCTAGGGGCAGAACTGGTCTTTGATATGCCGTGGGCAGTGTCCTTGAGTATATTGGGTCACAAGCAAGGCAGGGATCTGTGTGGCGCCTACTCTGAAATGCCAAAGCAGAGCCTGTGAAAGGTCCAAGAGTGTATCAGATTCCCAAGGCCCCAGCTGGCGGGACGCGGTAGGAAAATCAGATTCCTGTGAGTCCTTAGAGGTCATGAGAGGGCACATGACTGCTCCTGGCTGGGGCCGGATGGCTCAGGACAGAGACAGGAAAGGAATGAATAAGGAAAAGAAAATGAAAGTATGACCAGAATTAATTTACTCGAGTGATGATTTTTCCAGTTTGGCACTCCTAGATGGTGAGTGTTTGTGAGAATCACACAGAAAGTTGGTCTTTGATTTCAGTGATTACAGTCATACCCCAGGTGACAACACACTCACCCATACATACACCTATACCCTTGTGTAAATGACTCAGCTGTCAGTTCATGAATATTACCAAAAGTAGCAGTAGTACAACTAAGAATTGCATGTGTGCAAAAACACACACTCACATACTTGCACCACACTCACTGATCAGAACCTCAAATCCTAACTTATCAATAACCTTTTATTAGACTCATGGCTATTTGGAGGAAGAATTATGGTTAATCCATATTAACCATCTCCCTAAGCACAGTACCTGGCACCCTGTAGCAACTGCTTGCGGGATAAATTAATATAGTTATCAGAAATTATTGAATATAGTACTTCTTAGTATTGAAAGTTAGATATGGTAAAAGGTTGTAAGACCACACCACATACATGATGGTTTATAGTGAGATAGAAATGTTATTTGTATTTTAAATGGAGAACACTAGGCATTTGTGAGATTTGAGCTCTCTTAGCTGAAGGGAAGTGAACTTTGTAAAATCCATGAAATGCATTAACTCAAAGACAGATATGTAGAAGATACAAAATTCAGGAGTCATCTGTATTAAATAGCATAGTAATGATTGCATTGTACTATTATTAGTTGCATAAAAATATGTCGTTCTACTAAACTGTGAGCTACTTGAAGGTAGTGTACCTCTTCTGGTGCAACTCTGTGCCTATCAGCGTGTGTCCGACCATAAAGGGTCATTATATACTTGTTAAAGGGCACACAAATGTAATTGTTAACACAAACTTATTTGAAGCATATGTTTAGTACTATATCACATATGTACCTTTTCCAATTGACCTTGTAAATAAAAGGCTTTGCAGTTGAAGGCAAATAGAATATGTGCAGGGTTTTCCCATGTTTATTTTTGCATTGAACATCAACAAGGTCTCAAGGTTAAGACTATTGACCTGTAACACACATAGAGATATGGCAAAGCCACTGATCACTTGGTCAGTGAGTTAAAGGCCAAGAGTATCCATTCCTCAATGGGACACTGCCATCTGGTGTATGCCCCAGATTAGACAACCGGGAAAGATGGGAGGCAGAGCTAGCTGGTGAGTACACACATGCTTCTGTGGCCCCAACAAAATGATTACCTACTTGGTTGACATTTTGGAGATGAAGGCATAAATTAACTATTCTTAGATGTGATGGTAATGATGCAACACAGGAAGAAAAAAAATTCCTCGGTGTTTGCACTGAGTTGAGCATTTCATACAGGTTATCTCTCATTTAATTTCCAGAGTCACTCATTAATTAAAATAGTCATATTAGAAGTGAGAAAATGAAGGACCAGAGAAATTGAGTAACTTGCCTGAGGTCACACAGTTAATAAGTAGCAGAACTAATAATCAAACTACTGTTCTTCTCCCTGTACCTTGCTGCTTATGTGACTTTTTGTTTCAATATATAGCCTCTTAAAAAGAAAGATATTCTTCTCCTTGTCCAAGTGTGGTTTTAAGCAAGACTAAACAGTTATTGATGATCAATAATTTAGTGCAATAGAGAGGTATGACCAGGGTTCCTTGATTTCTACTTGCTACCAGTCTGGGTAGAGAAAAACAATCACATTTAAAGTGAGTTAACACTTAAAAACCAGTGCAATATCAAGGGCAAACATATTACTATGCAAATAATATAAGTAAATATGTGCCATTGATCTATTAAAAAATTCAGGAGTTCTAGTGTCCTGCTGAGTCATAACAGAACCCGAGGCAAACAAAAAAAAATCAGTGATACTAATCTTGTTTTGATTTAAAATTTTGAAATTTTGTTGATCATGTATTTTTGCATTAATTTATATTTTTAAAATGTCCAAAAATATTATTCATCTTGATTACTGGATTTTTTGGAGCTCCCTTAATTTTTTTGCCTAGAAAGAGTGTCTCACTCATCCTGGTCGAAAGACTCATAGTTGAAAGGATAGCAACAGCCTAGAAAAATCTCAGTTTGGAACAATGACTGTCAAAGAGATTTTGTTTTGCTTACTATTAGCATAATGTATGCTGTTTTCTCATGCGACAAAAATATTTATATTACTCTAACAAATTTACTAATGATAAGACATTGATGAAATTAATATGATTATTACAAATCCTATATACCTTGGATTTTTAAATCTCTCTTATTGAATAACAGATGCTTCATCTAACTCAAGGTTAACCAGAAAATTAGATGTAACATCTCAATTTCAAAGAACAATACATATGTGTTAGGGCTGTAAATCACAGAATTATGAACACTTGTTATGATGGGACCTCAAGAGATTTTGTGTGTGTGTACATAGTGTTAATGCAGAATTTGCTTTTGAGTCGATTTTCAAATTAAACCATAAGTATCACAAGTGAAATAATGTTTTCTACCCACATGTTGCAAAGTTAGAACAACTAAAGTGTTAGCCCATAAGTTTTTACTGAAAAGCAAATTGATGGTGATGGAAAAGTCCCATTATGCAGGGCAAAGTTCTCTCTAATGGGAAATTCTTGGGACGCCATTCACGCAACAATAAGTCAAGGACATCCTTATACCACAAGTCATTCCAGATAGGATCTTGCAGGATCTCACACAGATTTAAATTTTTTCCAAAAAATATTATATCCTCAGAAAAACGTTTTATTGATATTTGGGGATTTTGCCCAGAGGGCACAAATCATCAAACTGAAGAGACACTGTCAAGTTTTTGTTTACTAAGTTAAGGTTTAATCCTGCTCAGCTCAAGTTATATTAATTGCATTTCAACTCATAACAAGCAGAAATTAAGAAAGTTGTGTCATGGTAAATATTTTACTCCCAGTCCCTAATGCGATGCCATGATCTAGATCGTTCTTCTGAAAAGATTTAGCAGAAACTTTCATCCCACACTTCCTGGTAAGAATGCCATTTACTGCTCCATTAGCAAAGCAGAGCATTTGGAAGACATAATGAAGAAAACTCTCAGAAGATCTCAAAGAAGACTTGAGGGAGGGCACTATTTTCATATTAATCTTGAGCTAAGTCTGAGTCTGGGTAAAGTTGTACAAATCCCTTTGTAATTTATCTGACAGAGTAGGATTTCCATCAGACAATGTACTTACAACTGAGAAACCAGCTTTCTCCCAGCCATAAACTAGGTTAATTGGAAAACTGTGGGCAGAATTTCTGCCAAAAAGCAGGGACTCTTCTCAAATATTAATGATGCCTTCTTGCCAAACTTTTGAATGCTGCTGTGAATCTGGCGATTTACAATTTTGCCACTTCATCATGTCTTTGATCTTGCTTTTGGAGCAACCTGAAAGAGTGACACTGTGCTCTTGTATCATGAGATACAATGTGCAAGTTTGTGTATGCATGAAGGGGGCTGGAACCTATACAAGTAAATCCATCCCACATGGTGACGTGTTACAGGACTGAGATAGGTATTGATGAATGAATTTAGGAGGCACATAAGCTCAACAAGGGATTTAAATATTACTAAACTCAAATACTGTGGCAGTCATTGATAGACAATGTAGGAGGGAATGAGGACAACGGCATTGGGCAATTCAACTGAATATTGAACAGATTATGAGGTAGAAGAAGGAGGAAGTCTTGCAACTGTGTTGGGAGGGTTTGTAAAGGGAAGAATAACATTGGCTGTTAGGTGCAGCTGACTTTGATCATATAAGCAGTGTATTGGGATGCAGAAGTTCTAACTTATTTTTGAGCAGCTTGACAGAATTAATACTGTTTCTCCAGATGCCTAATTTATTCTACAGAAGGGTCTCCACCTCTAGTCTCGACCAGATTTAAAAAATAGAAGTGATATTGCCTATAAACAAGAGAAGAGCCTGCAACTTTCTCCTCTACCCAGGAAGAGTTCAAAACCTTTGCACTTCATTTTGAAAGATTGCCAACCTTTGATTTTAGACAGCCTGTTTAAATGCTTTGTTAGAACGGCTTGTTACTTCACTGCTAAGAACTTCTTCCCTTGGCCAAAGTGGTTAGATAGACACTTGATGAGTATTAGGTTGTTATGACAGAGTCATGTTTGGCCTTTGTTCTCAGATAGTTGTAAGAGCAATTGCCAACGGAGTTCCTTGAATAAATGATTGTAAAGAGGGTTTCTGTAGATAGTAACTGAAAGTTCTTATGAAGATATTCCAGAGAAGAAATTTCCAGTGGAATAATAGTATAAGAAAAGGTGTAATAAATCCTCACATTTTATATAGCACTTTATAGTTTAATACAATGATGAAGAGCACAGGCATTGGAGTTGTATTGAATTGAGTTCTTGAGTTATGTTAACACCTACGAGAATCAACTGCTAAAATTCAGATTTTATAATTTCTTAAGGGCTTCACTTCTTACTAGTGGTATAGCCTCAGGGCAAATGTTCTAATCTCTCCAATGACCTTAGAGGATAATGATGCATATGAAATAGGGTTAGTTTGAGGATTTAAAAAAATGTGCAAAAGGAAATATCATATATAGAGATTTAATTTTATATTATTGTTTCTTGCAAGTGAATAGTCAATGACAGATTATAAATTTATTTTATGTATTGTAAAGATATTCACATAAACTTTTTGTAGTCAGGGATGGAGTTTTACAAGAGTAGTTCAGGCAAACTTAGTGGGTTATTTAAGCTACTCTGACTCTTAAAAAACAACAAAAACATATAAATGAACTATGACATTCATTGGTAAGGAACACCAATCTGGGGTGCAAAGAAGTTATAGAATAGGATAGCTAAGACATCAATTGATCATGTGTTACTTTAAAAAAATGCAATGAGTACCTACTGTTTTCCAGGTACTGTGAACACTCTAGTCTTCTGTCTTTTTAGACCTGATTCTGTAGTGGATGGATAGAGAGCTGAATTTGGAGAGATATTAGGGAGCTAAAGGAGGTGGGGGACACAGATCATGAGACTTTTGTAGATCATTGTGAAGATCTTATCTTTGACTCTTAGAAGAATGGGACCTGCAGAGACTTTGCACTGGCTTTGATGATCTGTCTTTTCTGCATCATTTTAAAACATCATTTTATTGGCTTTAAATTAAAATCCTGACTAGGTCCTGCAACCCAGAATCCTAAAGGGTACTAGAGAACCTCAGCTGGCAGTCACTGTGCAAGGTGCCCTGGCCTGTATTCCTGGGAAGGCAAAAGTACCACACTGGGTATCTCTCCTCCCTGGCAGTTGTCTAAGACCTATAACAATTCTTCTCTGCCATGTTGGATCTCCTAATAATGTGGGTGGGAGGTGGACAGATCAGCCAGAAGAATAGCTAAGATGAAAAAGACTTGACTTGAATTATTTGACTAATATGGTTTTCCTTCTTATGATTATCTTTTCTTGTCCGTCAATATTGCTTTTGCTAACTTTGAACCCTCTAGACCTGATGCGCCTGGGTACCTAACATGGTGTCATTGCTTTGACCAAACTCCAAATAGCGTCTTCTATGGACATTCAGCCTCCAAAGTGGAAAACAAATAAATCATGATCAACAAAGAAATGGGGAATGCTTGGATAAATGAGTGATTGAATACTTGCATCCTCCCTATCATCAATCAAAACTTACCTTCCCTCTGTAATGTTCCTTAGTGGAAAGACTATTCAGATGTACCGGTTTACTCAAAAGTGTCTATAGGAAGTAGTATACCAAAGACACAACTCTTAATGTCTTGACTTTATAGATAATACATACTCTTAGAGGGATTCTGAGGCAAAATGCTAAAATTTAAAAGGATGGTGATATTCAGGGTGGAAATTATAGGCATCATGGAAGGCTGATCAAAGAAATGAATCTTTTTGAAATAAGACATAAATATATCTTTAAGTCAGTTTTGGAATTTAACCATAAAATTTCTCTTAAGAGTTTCTTTGAAAATGTTCTCTAAGACAAGACTGTCTCCCATATTCCCTGTGTCTCTAAAATGAGAATATCTTGAACATGAAATTGATGTCTTGTCATTTGTTCCATCTTCATTGCAGATTCAGAGCCCTCCAGTGTAATGGTATAAAAACTTAATGAAAAGAACACACAAAATGAGGGTTCTGGGGATACATACAGACACAGCCATGTTCTCAAGTCTGCTTCTCTGTAAGAGAGGAAGAGACTACTTGAAGGATTGCCTGCTCATCAGTGGCAAGACAGTGCTGTTCTGCCAGCTTTCTAAATTAAACACAAAGGGCAATAAAGGTGCCTAAAATATATGTGTATATTCAACACATGCACTCACACATTATGTGTACACTGCAGACTGTATTCACAGCCATGAAAATAATTGATTTGTCAATGTGAGTAAATGACCTTCACTGTACCCTCCGGGTGCCTTGATTTCCCAAGCACCTGAACATTCCTTCCCCTGCTAAAAACACCCAGCATTAGTCCGATGACTCTCATTAAGCATGGTGAATGTTCTTTTGACATAGAAAAACTAAAGCTAGTATTATTTGTGCATGCCAACGGTAGACTTCCTTGCCGAAGGGGTTTTCCTTGCTGCATATGGAAAGTGTTTAACTTGTATCTTCTTGCCAGGAGATGATGATCACACACTGTATATACGAGTAAATGCATAAGCAATTTTATGAAGCGTGACACTCTTTGTGGGTCTCTAAAGATATTAAGCGAATTCCTCCATTTTCTAGACTTGAAACTTCCATGAACAGAGGAGCACATAGCATCTTTCTCAACATAAGCATTGAGTCCTACATCTCCTGTGACTGAAAAAGAGAAGCATAATCCATGAAATTTCCTCTTACAGGACACTGGACAATAACCATTAGCATAACAGAGTAAATGTGATTTCTACAACATTCTCTTTCTTCCTCTCTGTAGATAGGAACTTAAAGTGCTTATGAAGGCATTCCTTCATAAGATATAGATACAGACATGCAACATAGTATACTTCTGTCTCTCTGTAGATATAGATATCTATAGATAAAGTAGATATCTATAGATGTAGATAGATGATAAAGTAGATTGATAGACACACATACATCTCATTTTAAGTTAAATCTTAAACACTTAGAAAAGATTTTATGGAATGTGAAATTTGCCTTTGCAAGAACCTTAGAATTATTGCCAAAGAACTGTGTATTAACAGCAATTCTGATGTACATCTAGAATATGCCCATTACCTTGCAGAGCCTCAGTCTATCAGAAAAAAAAAATGAAAATAATTACCTTCACCCCATCTTCCAAACTAGATTATAGGATAAAACCAATAACGTAGGAGCACTTGGAAACACAATGCATATTTCAGATCCCTAGACAGGGTTTGGGGCATTAGAATGTGAGAATGTAAATATCTATAGCATATTTGCATAAGCTTCAATTTAGTGGTACCTTTAAAAAGAAATGTGTTCAATCTCCACTCATAATTCTTAAAATTACTTTGAATTCTGCAGCTTGGTATTTGGTGCATTATACATGAGGTAGGACTAGTTTCACAGCTGGACTTTACAGCATGGGAGTATTTAGAATATTTTTGTGGATAATATAGACCTCTTAAGGGTTTATTTCCCTAAATTTTGAAAGAAAATGGAATTTTCAAAATATGATTTCCTATTCCCAACTAGTTTTAAGTTGAGTAAGGACATATTTCAAGTAATGCTAAATTTTCTATATTCCCTTTCACATTTATAATGAAATCTTCACAGATGAAAACTTCAGTTCACACTTTGGCTAAATTGAAGAATTCAGAATTACAATCTTGAAGAATGATGTAAGAGGAAAATCTAGTTCCTTATTCAGAAGAAGGTGCTTACACATTTTGAAAAGTTAGAAATATATACATAAGTTGACCCTGATTCAGCAATGACAGCATGAGATTCACAAGTGGGAAGGCCAGCTCCAGGGTAATAACCATGCCACATTTCATGGGATAAAGTGCTTTCCACAAGCAATCCTCTTAAAGATCTGTTGATAGGCAATATCACTTCTATTTTTTAAATAATAAAATCAAGACTCAGGTAGCTATATGATTATTTGCTATATATTAGTTTTAATCTCTATCCATCAATGTTCAAGAAATAATTTAATAAGGGCAAGGGACATGTGCATGTCATGTTCCAATAATGTTAAAATTGAAATATAAGAGCTTCTTACTAGTTATTCCCTCTGCCTCTAGTTTTCACCCCTCTAAGGCATTGTCAGCACCTATTCTTAAAACGGTCAGATAGTAAATTATTTTAGGTTTGCAGGGTATACCATCTCTGTCACAACCACTCAATTCTACCATTGTTGTGTGAAAATAGCTGTAGATAATACATAGGCAAATGGGTATGGCTACTATTCAGAAAAAAATTCTCTTACAAAAATTGTCGGCAAGCCTGATTTGAGCTATAATTTAGTGACCCTTGATCAAAAGAATCTTGCAAATGTCATGAAATTTTTTTCCAGTCATTCAAAATTCACTTCAAATTTCCTCTAAGCAACCTTAATCAATAATCAGCCCAAATCTTATTGAGAGCATTTCAGGCAATAGAGAAAGACAGAACTCTCCCCAAATCATTTTAAGAAGCTTACAACAACAAGGATACCTGCATAATCAACGTTTGTATACCTAACCTTGAATTGTACCCCACATCTTTATAATAATAATAATAATAATAATAATAAAAGAACCTGGTTTGGATATCACACTGATATCTAAACGAGGTAAATATCCAACAAAGAAAGAAAACCACAGACCAATATCCCTTATGAACACAAATGCAAAAATTATCTGCAAAATTCTAGCAAATCGGATCCAAGAACACATCTGAAAAATTATCCACCATGACCAAGTGGGTTTCATCCCTGGGATGCAGGGCTGGTTCAACATCTGCAGGACCATAAATGTAATTCAATACATGAACAAATGTAAAAAAAAGAACTATATGATAATATCATTAGATAAAGAAAAAGCTTCTGACAAAATCCAGCATCCCTTGTTGATAAAAACCCTTGAACACCTAGGCATAGAGGTAACATACCTCAAAATAGTAAGAGACATCTACAAGAAACACACAGCTAACAGACTGCTGAACGGACAGAAATTGGAAGCACTTCCCCTGAAAACTGGAGCAAGACGAGGCTGCCCATTCTCACCCCTCCTGTTCAACATAGTGTTGGAAGACCTAGCCAGAGCAATCAGACAAAAGAAGGAAATCAGGAGTATCCAAATAGGAAAAGAGGAAGTTAAGTTATCCCTCTTTACTGATGATATGATCCTAACTTTGAAAACCCAAAGGAATGTGTCAAAAACCTCTTTGCACTGATAAAAGACTTTGGCAAAGAACCAGGGTACAAAATCAATGTGCAAAAGACAATTGCATTTTTATAGACCAACAACAAACAGGCAGAACACCAAATAAAAAGAACAATCCCATTCACAATAACCACAATAACCACAATAAATAAATAAATAAATAAATAAACAAACAAACAAATAAATAAATAAATAAAATACCTTGGCATCTTCCTAACCAGAGAAGTGAAAGAACTTTACAACTACAACACACTGCTCAAAGAAATCAAAGAAGACACAAACAAATGGAAAAATACTCCATGCTCATGGATTGGAAGAATAAACACTGTTAAGATGTGCGTACTACCAAGGGCAATCTACAGATTCAATGCAATACCCATTAAATTACCAACATCACTCTCAGACCTGGAAACAACAATACAGAAATTCATATGGAAATATAAAAGACCACAAATAGCCAAAACCATCCTCAGCCAAAGAAACAAAGTGGGAAGAATCACATTCCAGGACTTTAAGGCTAAAACATCAAAACAGCCTGGTATTGGTACAAGAAAGGCCTATAGACCAATGGAACAGGATAGAGACACTGAAAGCAAAACCTCAATTTCTTTTTTTTTTTGAGTTGGAGTCTCACTCTGTCACCCAGACTGGAGTGCAGTGGCTGCTCCCGGCCAACGCAGCCTCGACCTGCTGGGCTCTGGCGATCTTTCCGCCTCAGCCTTCCAAGTAGCCGGAACTACAGGCGCGCGCTACCACGCCCGGCTAATGTTTTTGATTTATTGTAGAGGTGAGGTTTCGCCTGCCCAGGCGGGTCTCGAACCCGCGGGCTCGGGCAATCCACTCACCTCAGCCTCCCAAGGCGTGGGATTACAGAAAACCTCAATTTCTTAAGCAACTCATCTTTGACAATGCCTCCACTAACAACCACTGAGGAGATGGGAACCTATTCAGTAAACAGTGCTGGGAAATCTGACTGATCACATATAGAAGAGTAAAACAGGACCCCTACCTATCACCATACACAAAAATTAACTCTAAGTAGATCAAAGACCTAAATGTAAAACCTCTAACTATAAGAATCTTAGAAAATGCAGGAGACACCCTTACACAAATTGGCATAGGCAACCAGTTCCTGATCAAAACCCCAAAAACTCATGCCATAAGAGATAAGATTGACAATGGGGCCTTATAAAACTGAAAAACTTCTGCAAAGCAAAAAAAATCATTAAGAGAGCGGGGAGACAGTCCACAGACTATGGAAAAATATTTGCCAACTGCATATCTGACAAAGGATCTACGAGGAAATTAAAAGTGCCAAAAGGAAAAAAAAAAAGCCCGATTAAAAAGTGGGCAAAAGATACGAGTAGATAATTTTCTTTCTATTTTTTTTTTTTTTGAGTTGGAGTCTCACTGTCGCCCAGACTGGAGTGCAGTGGCCGCTCCCGGCCACCGCAGCCTCGACCTGCTGGACTCCGGTGATCCTTTCGCGTCAGTCTTCCAAGTAGCTGGAACTACAGACGCGCACTACCACGCCCAGCTAATTTTTGATTTATTGTAGAGATGAGGTCTCGCCGAGTTGCCCAGGCGGGTCTCGAACCAGCAGCCTCAGGTAATCCACTCACCTCAGTTTCCCAAAGGCGCGGGATTACAGGCTGAGCCACCGAGCCCAGCGAATAGACAATACTCAAAAGAAGACATATGTGTAGCCAACAGATATAAGAAAATAATGTTCAGCCTCTCTAATCATCAAAGAAATGGAAATCAAAACCAAACCAAAATACCATCTAACTTCAGTCAGGATGGCCATCATTAATAACTCAAAAAACAATAGATACTGGAAAGAATGTGGAGAAAAGGGAATGCTTCTACACTGTTGGTGGAAGTATCAACTAGTACAACCTCTGTGGAAAACAGTGTGTCGATTTCTCAGTAATCCCTCTTCTGTGAATATACCCAAAGGAACTCAAATCATTCTACAAAAAAGATACCTGTGCACACATTTTTATTGCATCACTATTCACAATAGCAAAAACATGAAACCCATTGTGCTGCCCATCAAAAGTGGACTGGACTAAAAAAAAAAAAGATGTACATATACATGATGGGATATTGCACAGCTATAAAGAAGAACAAAAATGTGGACTTCTCAGCAATTTAAATGGATTTAGAGTCCATCCTACTCAGTAATCTATCACAGAAACAAAGAACTTAGTACCATATTCTTGCTCATAAGTGGACCCTGTACATTTATCATAATACTACATGAAAGGGATTGGCAGTAGTGGGTCACTCCAGGGTGGGGCACATAACACTAATAAGGGTACCTGATCTCAAACCAGGCGAAGGGATGACCAATGGGAGGCCCAAACTTTACCTGTACAATGAGTACTTATGTTCCTATCCCTGTACCCCACATCTTTAAAACATAAACAAACAAACAAACAAACAATCATCAGTCCAATATGCCAGGAAATCCTACAACCTCATTTTGTGTGAATGAGTGTGTGTGTGTGTGTGTGTGTGTGTATTATGTAGCTTACAACAGTCTTTACACACTATTTTAGAATTTATTCTTGCTTCTTTTTTGGATTTTATCCTCTTGAAAGACAAAGGGCCTGTCCTCTCATTCCTATTGGGATTGTTCAAATAATCAATCCACTGTACTGATGAATGTTCAATAAAAGTGTTGAATACTGAAGAGAAATAAAGGAGTTCAAACTTGTTGCAAACGTAAATAATTAAGTGATAAAAAATGTAAAATTTGGGGTGGAAAGAATTACAGAATTCCATTCTTTAACATATGAAAATAATGAAAATAGCTATGTGGTCGCTGACATTTCCTTAAAACCCCTAGATTTGGGCAGGAGGTTCAAAAAGGCTATTTTATTTTGGAGGGGATAGCTCTTTTCCCATTAAAAGTCACTGTGCAGTTGCACTGTCACCTCCAACGGGCACCATTCATACTACATTCTATGTAAAATCCTGATGAGCAGATAACTGCTGGTCAATTAACTGTTTTGTTCTAGGTTGTGTCTCAGTTTGGGGATTGTTTTCAACCTTCATTAAGTGCCAATATAATACACCATGCTGAATCCTATAAATAAAATATGTACTTAGGCCAGTTTAGCGAGAGTTCTTGGTGTCTGTCAATTTGATTCAACTTCAATTTCATTAACTTTATTGTCATGACAAGGTAAACATGAGCTCAAGAGTTGCCAAAGTCAATAAATCAACACTTGGGTCTGGTGATAGTCCCTGTGCTGTTTTTCTCACTATTTCGATTGAGGGATAGATCAACTGCTACATGTTGGAAAAGGCTTTATTGTTGCCTTGTATAAAAATAATCCAACAAGACTGATGCTCTTCTTCAGGTCAGCATATGCCCTGATTTGTTAGGCTTGCTTTCACAGGCCAATTACTGAAAGATTCTGTTGCCAATGCCAACCTCACTGCGTGAGATAAAACTAGTAAGAATATTGTTCATGCACTTTACACTTAAAAGTTATGAATATTCTTGGTTTTGGATAGTTGCCATTGTATAGACAAGAGGTTGGCAAATGTTTTTCTTAAATAACCAGGTAATTAATATAGCAGGCTTGCAGGTCATAATAGTTTCTATCATAACTAGTCGACTCTGCCATTGTAATGAGAAAGCACTCATAGACAATAATTTGAACAATGGACAGAGCTGCATTCCAATAAAAAGATACTTGCAAAACAAGGAACTGGTCTACAAGCTGTAGTTTGTGAACTCCTGATATGGATGTTTTTCCTGATATGGATGTTTTTCCATATGTTGGTCTTATGGGCTCCATAGGACTTGACATTCATTTTGGTAATATGGATCACACTTGTAGTTACTTGGTTAATGTCTACATTGTTTGTGTCTGTAACATTAGTGTCTATGACAGTCTCTAAATAGTAAATAATAGGTACACCACAAATATTTATCGTAAAATGAGCTACCTGGTATATGTACCTGGTATGTAACCTGATATGCAGGATATGTTATTTGAAAGGGTAACCTAAGATGCCAGGAATACATAATTGGTCTGTTTTCACTTTTCACATTCGGAAACAAAGTATTTTTAGGATAAATGGAATTGTGTGATTTTTTTTCTAGATTCTTTGTTGTGTGTACCCTTAAGGATTTAGCCAAGAGTTGTAGAAGAAATGTGGATAATGGCAGTGTATCAAAATAAGTAAATAAAAGAATCTGTAGCTCAATACCAATGGTCTTTACTTTTTTATGCAAAGATTCAACTTGAATCCGTTTTGGAAATTTGAGCCATCAACAAATATTATTGGGCCTGTCTTTATAACATATCAAGAATCTAACTGTCGATGCCTCCATATTGGTCCATGGACTTTGATCCATTTCACCATGTTTTCTCACTTGAATAATGAGATTCTAATTGTCTTGCTTTCTTCCTTAGGCATGAGCATGTCATGCTCTTCTCATAATAGGTTCCTGTCTCACTCACATTAATAGTCTTTCTAATGATATACCAGTTCCTGTACGGTGTGATCTTCTCCCTCTTTGTTACCTCTTCATCTTCATTTTCTATTTCTCTCCTCTGTTTCATTCTGTGCCTGTCAGAGTCACCTTAGTGTTCTGCAAGAACACCAGGTATACTCCTGCCTTGGATCCTTCACACATTCTGTTTCCTCTTCCTGGCATGCTTATCCAAAAGTTACCCATGTAAATTGTTAAATTAATAACTTTAGTTCATTGAAATTTTACACTTCAGTGAAGCTTTCCCTGAGCAACCTATCTACAGTTGCAATCACTCCATTTTAGACTATTTCTACTCATCTTTCTTGATTTGATATTTTCTACCACATGCATAGCCATGAGATACTATATAAGCATTAGAACATACGGTTTATGAAGATAGAGCTCTATCTATTCACTCCTACATCCTAAGTCCTTGGAACATTTTTTAATACATTGCAGACTTTCTTCACGTGCAAAGGATTAAATGAATTAATAAGCATTAGACATTATCACTGTTCGCCAAATATTTTTGTCTCTCTTCTTTCCAGGCACATGGTAAGAGTCAAGCATGAACATGTGACTTGTTCTAACCCTAGAAATATGAGCAGAAGCTAGAAGCTTTAAGATTCAGTGTGCAGTTTATGCAATTCACCACAGTACAATAGTAGACATGTGTGTCAAAGGAAAGCCTGCTGGCTGGGCATGGTGGCTCACACCTATAATCCCAGCACTTTGGGAGGACAAAGTGAGAGAATTGCCTGAGCTCACGGGTTCAAGACTAGCCTGGGCAACTTGGCGAGACTTCATCTCTACAATAAATCAAAAAATTAGCTGGGCGTGGTGGCACATGCCTATAGTTCCAGTTACTTGGAAGGTTGAGGCAGAGGGATCACCTGAACCCAGCAGGTCAAGGCTGCCGTGGCCATGAGTGTGCCACTCCACTCCAGCCTGGGTGACAGAGTAAGACTATAGCTAAAAAAAAAAAAGCAGAATTATTTAAAATAATTGTATGCATGTATGTGTGTGTGTGTATATATATATATATTTACATATATATGCACATATACAAACATAAATATATGTATATATGCACATATACAAACATATGTATACATGCACACATATATTATTTTATATATATATATATATATATATGAAAGCCCTTCCCAAATTTTCTATAAATAGATTGGACAGAATGAATCCTGCATGTAAAAGTTTGTAAGCACTGCCTGCTCTGAGGAAATATTATTCTTGTGCCCTTCAACCCTAGCAAGAAGGATGATAGTAATACCAGACAGAGCTGTGAACAAGTGTCTAATGTGTCAGAAAACCTGTTCATAAGTGAAATGAACATGCATGGAGATAATGAAGGGCAAATACAATTAGTATTAATATCAACTCTAAAAATAACTACATAGAATTTGATTAGAGTTTAAAAGTTACTCTTGTCCTGTGGCATGTTATTTTAACTTGTTATTCCTATTTTAAAAGAGAAAGTGTTACATGAGTAACCAAGTTTACACAACTACTAAATATCATAAACTTAGACTTAATCACAATGATAATTTTTTGTTCTCATATCCATTCACACCATGCGTATTTATCACATAATTACTATGTTTAAAGCATTGGGCTCATTTATAATTTAAGTATTTGAACCCTTCGCCAGCTCTATAGAATAATATATTTCAATAAGAAAACAAGAAGAAGAGATTGCCTTGTGCAATATTTCTGTATCCTGAAGCCTTTATTAATGAGAAGCTCTGCCCATTGTTGGGTCTTATGACCCTATACCTCCTAACAGAGGAGCTGGCATATAGAGTGTGCTTGATCAGTACTCCTTGATGATAATGGTAACCCTGGGGCTTCCAGGGTCTCCATATGCCACCCAATAGTGTAATAGGCACAGAATCATTTATATGAAAAGTTGATGTTATGGACTGAATTGTATTCCCATCAAATTTACATATTGAAATCCTAAACCACAATATCTTAGAATGTGACTGTATTTGGAGATGGGGTCTTTAAAGAGGTAATTAAGTTAAAATGAGGTAATTAGCATGGGCCCTAATTCAATATGACTGGTGTTCTTATAAGGAGAAGAGATTAGGACACAGGCACATACGGAGGGAAGATGATATGAAGATGCAGGGCGAGGGTCATCTATAAGCTGAAGAGGAAAGCCCCAGAAGAGATCCACCCTGGTGACATCTTTATCTCAGACTTCTAGCCACCAGAAATGTAAGGAAATAAATTTTTGTTGTTTAAGACACACTGCCAGTTTGCTATGGCTTCTGTAGGACAATTGCACAACTAAACAAGTTTTTTTTTACAATATAGTAATACTAATTGTATACACCCTTCATTATCTCCATGCATGTTCGTTTCACTTATGAACAAGTCTCCCTGAAACAAACATGCATGGAGATAATGAAGGGTGTATACAATTAGTATTACTATAAACTCAACTAGTTCTCTTGAAGTTAAGAAAATATATTCTAATTAACAATACAATTTTTGCTTATGTGCTAGAGTACTTACAGTGACATTCATGGGTCTGAAATTCACAAGAATTCACAGAATGTGTGACATAATTAAATGATATCAAAGGGCACTATTCACTGGTCTCTAAACACAGTCTTGTTACTAACAAGACTCATTTAATGATGTATCCCTCTTTGCAGTTGCATATGTAATGTTTTTGAATCTTAGTCGACAATTTTAGATGTAGAAGAATGTAACTTTATTCTTAAATTGAAATGAGTCTCTCCACCTTTGAATTTCAGCCCAGCTAGGGTTTTTATACCCCTCCCTAAGATTATGTCTGGTTTTCAGAGACTTAAGAGATATTTGATGATGGGAGAGCTTCCATAGTATTATGTATAAGGAAAGACCATATTTCAATGTGCTTACTTTCATCTGTCAGGTAGATCGCTGTTGTGCTGGACCTCCCTTTGGCCTGGGTTTGAATCTTATTTCTTAAGCCAATCTGGAGCCATCTGGCATTCAGATATCAAAGGGTTGATATTACTGGGTCATGCCGTTACTTAACTGTGAAACCCTTCATCTCTTTCGCCACTCTTGGGCCGCAAGATTCTTTCAACTGCTGGTCTTTTCCACTATATTACTGTACAGTATTACTTACTGAGATGTCCATTTTCTACACAATCTTCTTTTTCTCTTTATCTTAGTTAAAAACTTTTATTTGGCAGTAGCAATGTGCCTAATGAAAGACTACTATTTTTATATCCTTGTAGCCAAATGTGACAATATGACTAATTTTGGCCATTGAGAAACAAGTAGAAACTGTGGACTGAGATGTCACAAGAGGGCATTTTCTTTTGTCCTCTGACCTCCCTGCTTTTACAGAAGAGTGGGATGGCTCATGTAGCCATTGTATAGCATGAGAAACATGGTGATAACCTTGTTACCTGATGATCATGGAGTTACTATAAATGAACCTCTCCAGCAAAAAATAAACTCATTTGTCTCAAGTCGTGCTATTGCCTGTAGAGGGGTGAAGTCAGTCCCTTCAGATGCAGATGAGGAGTTTGGAGTGTTAGATGGATGTCCCAGTTCCTTGTTTTCCTGCAAAGAAGCTGAGAGCCAGAGTTTATCTCCTACTTTTTCTACCCTACACTAAGGAGTAGATATGAGGCAGATGTGTGTACTCTTAATAAGATTGCTCACTTTGAAATTGAGGGGATAGCTGCCAAATATTTGCAAAGTTTGAAAGTCATCACCATCAACTGCCAGTGCTAGATGATTTAGGAGCCAGCTCTTCAGGTGAAGTCTATAAAAATGGGGCACTCGGTACATGCAGAAACTACTTTTAAGGAAGAATCTACAGATCTAGATTTCTTCTGTAATCTGCACATCAGGATGTACTCTTTGGAGCAAGTCAGGAAACAAAGTTTGGAGTGTTCTCACTTTCTTGCTCGAACCAGCCGAAGTCTCACATCCTCCTCACATGGGGAGACTCCTGGTCTCAAGCTATCACTGAAACAAGCCTGCGAGGAAGGTTCGGGGAGTGCCCACTTTCCCTTTCAGACACAGAGAGATCCCTGCCTCCTTCGATGGTGAGACTGCAGCATGCTGGGAAGAAGGATAGGAGAATGTGAGTCTCCATTATTTTGAGATTTTGTTATATGCAGCTGAATTAAACACTAACTGATCCATGTTATCTCAGAAGTAAACCTTTAGACTAACCACAAAGTAATGTCTACCCTGATATTTTGTCTCACCTTTGGTCTCCTGGGCGATGGGGTACAAATCCACTCTTCTCTGAAATTCCCTCTAAGCAATCTTGATTTCATTTGTTTTTACGAGGGTATAGCCCTTGAATGATTGAATAGTTATTGAACCTCCTCTCAAGAAACTACTAGAACCCAATTCCGTATTTCGTCCCCTCCACTTGGCCCTCTTCTCTACAACCAGTGTTATCATTTATATTCAGCAAACATAGTGCTTAAGAACATAGGATCTGGAGCCAGATTGCCTGAAGCTGAATACCAGATCTATTTATGTCCCCAGAAAATTCACTCATTCTCTCTGTGCCTTAGTTTTCCCATCTGTAAAGTACAGAATACAATTCACATAGAAATCGTGAAAAGTGTCCGGGGCATTGTAAGTGCCCAACATATTTTAGCTATCATCATTATCATTGGCATGCCTTTCGGTGATGGAAATTCTTATTTCTACATCACCACGTATGCTACCAAATGTATTTTCCTTGTTAATGACCTTTCCAATTCTTAGAGGAACTAATTGTTTGAAGCAGACAAGGAAACAATTCCTTACTTCCTGTTGTACACCCAATCTGGTAAAAAATGAACAAAAGATCATGATGTATAAGCAAACATAGAAATGGGTAATATTTTAAAATATTATGCACTTTTTACTAATATTTTCTTCTAAAATATGTAGAAAATTTACAGATATAGCCATAACATGAACTAATAATGTGATACTGTGAAAAGAACCTAGGATTTGGTAAAGTGGCCCAATTACCCTAAAATTTTAGTGCTACAATTGAAAGCCTTGGGAAAACCAGAACTAATGATCACTTCAGTTCAGATTTATTTAAGACACATCTGTAACTAAAGCCTGGTATCTTCATTTCCTAATGAAGGAAGTTAGCATAGTTCTCCTCTTCAAGCTATTTTATACCTAGGTTAATATGCTTGACTTTCTGGTCCTTAGTTTATTCATCTGGAAAATGGGAATAATATGACAAGATAATTTTTGTAAAATACTTAGAAAGATAAAAATACATATTAATAATCATTTTTCTCCACTCCATATGATACTTGAAGACTAAATTTCTTTAGTAATAAACCCAGGGAATTCAGGACAGAATTCACCATCTAGGCATCATCAGTCATGTATGACCTGAATGAAACTTTTAACAAAAACAAATGGCATACTGCACCTTCAACAGTGATATGCAGAAACCTTCCATAAAAGACCCTATTTTAAAACCAATGAAAAGAAACTCCATCACTCTAGTTGAATGAACATAGTCATCAGCAACTGAAAATGGAAATTAGTTAGTGAGGGTCCCTGGAAACCTGTGGAGAAATGACTTAATAATCATGGTGCCTGAGACAGAGGTTTCCTTTTTTACCACAGCAAATAAAAAGAAATGTGAAAAATATACTTCCCCGGGCTTTTAGAAATAGCTTACTTAAAACTAACTTATTTATAATAGCTACTTACAATTGAAAAGTGACTAGGGAAAAAATAATCTGAATTCAGAAGAAAAGAACATTGAACCACATCTTAAAGACGCCAGTACATCTGTTTTAATAAGCGTAGACACTTGGTTATTCATTGTGTTCACGAGGCAAAATTTCCCTCTTAATCAACTCTTCTGCCTACTGAGAGAAAATACTTTCTTTACCTGCCACCAATTTTCCTAAGAAAGAGTGTTTGCTGCATCATTCATTCCCCTTTGAAATTCCCAGTTCTTTCATCTAATAGAAAAGCCTCAACTGGAGGAGAATTCACTTTGAAGAGTATACAGTAGCCTCTCTCTTCACTTTGAGCTCCTGCCTGCCCTACACACACATAGATCTTTCTCTGCAAATTGAACTATGCAACTAACATAGAATATATCTATAGAGAGATATGCCAAGTCATCTTAGAAAAATACAGGGATCTCTGGTAACTAAGAATAAACTATAAACATGTTGATTGCCTTGTGGGGGTGGGTACTTAAGTTTAAAAAATGAGTTCACCAGGAAAAGAATTGGTCAGCCATGAAGCAAGAAAAAGGAGTCAGAGAGTTCATCTTTGATAATGCCCATTTAAGAACCAAAAAATGAGAGCACTTGGCTAGCCAGCATGAAGAGTTCTCTTGTCAAAACCTGATGCAATTAAACAGTGACCTTCTCATTATGGTGGAATCCAGCGTCCAGCAAAAATATTTTCATCATGCTAAAGACCGTCGTACTGACTTAAACTGTTATAACATAATACACAGATTAGTGGCTTAAACAACAGAAATTTATTTTCTCGCAGTTCTAGAGGCTGGAAGTCCAAGATCAAGGTGTCAGCAGGATTGGTTTCTGTTAAGGCTTTGCTTTTTGCCTTGCTATGTCCTCACATGGCCTTTTCTCTGTGCAACTACACTCCTGATGTCTCTTTTCTCTGCTTATAAGGACAGCTTATCAAACTTTAATTACTTCCTCAAAGATCCTCCTCCAAATATACTGGGAATTCGGGTTTTAAAGTGTGAATTTTAGGGAGCCACAATTTAGTCTATAATACCTGTGATGTTTGTGTGAGTTGGCCAAAATATACTCATTAAGGTCAATTCATTTCCATGATACCAAATAACTGAAAGGACTTCTAAAAACTTAAAACTAGGGAGATGTTTTCTATAATGAGTTAATATTCTGAAAGTAATATTCATGAACTATGTAGGTCAGAAACAATTGGAGAATTTGCTAAAAATTCAAATTTCTGGACCCCATCCAAGATCTGCTGAATCACAATCTCTGGGATTGATGCAAGATAATCACCATTTTAAATACTTTCCCAGGCATTTTTTATATATTTTTAAAACTAGGGATACTAACTATAAGCAGTTTATCCTAGATTAAGTTAGCCTTAAGTTTTAAGATATTAATTTAAAAAATCTTTTCTAGGACCCCAAATACAAGCATGAGTCTAAGTCTGCGGCCTGGGGGATATCTAGATGTATGTTAAGAAGATTTCCAGAATGTACCTCCTAAAAAAAGTTTCTTATCATGGTGCACCATATTCCTCATAATCTGGTAATCTAGTCCCTGTTACCTCTGAATTCTAGAGAGCTTGATAGGTCACCTTCATTTCATGACTTAAGAGGAGGAATCTAAAGCCTGTAAAAACAAAATCTGATTATTCATCCTCTAATGATTACATGTTCTGACAACCTTCCAACATTCCTATGTTGCTAAATTATAGGGATAGAAAAAATAAAGGGTGCGTCTTATCATAGACATTTGTGACCACTGGGACACAATTTTTCAAACTTTTTTCTCTGTCTAGTGAGAGATGACCATATATATCCCAGTGAATTTAAGCAGTTATGCAATAACCCAGCCTTACCTTAGATAATCTTACCCCAAACAATTGTAGTGTATAAATGAAGGCCAACATGCCACAAGTCTAAAAGCATAAATGTTAAAACTTAAACTCCAAGCCATTAAAGTATATTTTACCCAGTGGCATAATGGAACATGTTTAATAATTGGGACTTTCAAGGGAAAACTGGGAGGGGGGGTGGATACTAATTAGTGTCTCTTATGTGGTATAAATATCCCCACCATGGCCATTTTCAAGCAACCAACATGATGCCACTGGGGTTGTAAAGATATGCTACCTGTCAGTCCTTCTAAGATTATATGAACTGACTATCATAGCACTGAATTGAACTTCTTTCCTTAATGATCTACGAGGCCAGATTCAAATTTATAGGTATTGGACTCCTGGAAATTTTACTCCAGTTATCCCTAAAGGTTGGAACTCAGTGCAGGACCCCTCTTGCCTGGGTCTGAGACTCAGATTATGTCCCCAAGAGCAACAAAATTCAGGTACTAGTTCATGAATCCCCAGGTCTAAATGGTCTCTGCAATAATTATTAATAACTCTGAGCATCTGATCACCTGGTTACAAGACTTTTTGAGTCACATTTTAGTTATAAGAACAGCAAGCAACAGCTGGCAGCCTAAAATCCTTGGCATGGGGTGGAAGAACCTACAAGAAGTAACAGATAGTCCCTAAATATTTCAAAGTAGCTATGCCAAGCCTTCGAACAATTTCTAACACTATCTCTAGTTCTAGTCCGTCAATTCTTTAGTCTTCACCTTGTTTTGGCTCTCCTTGGGTGCCTTTAATCCCTGCAGGTGCTATTTCTCATCTCAGCATTCTGCCTTTGCTCAAGCTTCTTTTCCATCCAAACGTCCCCCTTCCTCTCCTTCCCCTGGTTCACACCACACCACATCACTGCTTAGTGTTGTTCATTCAGCTTTTCATACATCATGTAGTGTGTATCTTAAAAGAGCCTCTAAGTTTTTGTATCAGATCCCTTAATCCAGAGAACATGACCACAGGTGTAAAGACTAGGATATAGGCTTAAAAGGGGAAAATTTATTATTATAATTTTAAATGTTCTATCTTAGCTTTTCAGGAATCAACATTGTCAACAATAAAAATAACACCATCATCATCATTATTTTCATAGCTTTTTGTCTTTACCATTAAACAGGTTCTAGACTCCTTGAGATGTCTTCTGCCAGACTCTTTTTTTTTTCAATTTTAAGTTTATTTTTTTATTCTTAAAATGTGGGGAGGGGAGGGGGGATGGGATTAATTATACTCAATATCTGTCTGGGGACGGGGAGACACCTCTTATCACCAAGGGTGTCTGAAGGAAACATATTTGTATATCTAATCCTTAACTGTACCCCACAATATGATAATAAAAAATACTGATTAGTAAAAAAAAAAAATCTCTCAGAGATGGGCAGGAAGAACTAGCTACTCTCTTCTTACAAGGTCACCCTTGTTCAAGTGAGTCAGTTACCACTCCTCCTTTTGTTTTCTTTCCTCTTAAAATGTACTGAAGTTCTTCATCTGCAAAAACCTTCCAGTTACCCATTCTTTCTATCCTTGGGTACGTGTATACATACATACATACATATACACACATACATGTATACACATATACCAAATTTATCTTGTAATTCTGCTATAGTGGAATTGGGCAAGGAGTGACAATACGTATTTGATCTGCTAATTCACGGAAACACTTAAAAACCTAAATCCATGAAAGACACATGTTTAAACTATTTCCACCTGGGAGACACCCCACACCTCTCCACATAGAAGCAGTCCAGGCTATACTACTAAGGATCCCAACTCCGCCAAGACCTGGGAGATTCTCCCAAGATGGAAACAGACCAGAATAACAAGGTAAAGAGGATCTGATACTTTCAATTTCATAAGACTTCGAATTTCAAGAACATGATTAAAATTTTACCCCCTCCCCCAATTCTTTCTTGATAATTTAATAATGGAAGAGGTTTCATATTGGGCAAAAACTTGGGATGTTTTTCTGACCATGAGCAAACTTCCAGTAATTTTATGGAGTCATTAGTGTTTACTGCATAACTTCTAGTGAGTGAAAACCACAAGCATTTGAAATGGAAATTAATCATAGTGATGAGACATCAACTTTGGAATACAAGGCAGTCTTTGAGTTTATTCATGTATCTTCCACACCCATTTCAGAATCCTGGGTGAGGGATGGAGAGGGGCAAAAGGATAACTTCTCACACCAATCCCAAGAATATGGAAAAGAAGAAATGCTATGTATTGAAAAGTAGTTAATAAAGGGGGAAACTAGTCTTTTTCTTTGAGGGTCACTGCTGCACCCTCAGCCTCCATGGGTTTATTTATTAAACTCAACAAATTATAGGGAGAAATACATTGTAGACTGTAGGAAGTGTATGAACTCTGGACATAAACTACATGGATTTAATCTCAGCTTAGCCATTTACTAGCAGTATGACTTTGAACAAATTACTTACTCTTATTATGTCTCCAATTATTCACCTGTAAAATGGAGATATCAAGAAGAGTTTTTGTAAAGATTATTTTTTTTGTTTGGAAAATATAGTTTATTTTGAAAGTAAATTGGCGAGAGAGAGAGAAGAGATTCTCCTCCCCAAGGTAGGGGAGGGGGCAGAGTTTAAATATATTAATAAATGTAAAATTTCTTAGAATAGTACTTGGCACATGGTAAACACTATGTAAATATTACCCACATAAAAGTGTTTCTCTCCATATTTCTACTATCGTCTCCCAAGAGATTTTGGCACTATGGTGTTTCCCCGAAGTGTTCTATCTGACAAACAAGATTAGAGAGGGTTCCATGAATAGGGAACCCAGCCAGCATTTTCTCTTCTCTCTCTGAGAAGCTTAGCCTCAGCATGAAATAATTCATTATCACTTCCGGTGGCAGAAAGTATCCTGGAAGTGGGGGAAAATGTAGTTCTGAGAGGATAAGTTTAAGTCCAAGGGAAATAATAGCTGACCACAGAACATGACATATTCTTCAATTCTGTTTTGCCAATAATAAGTTATCCACTTTGATCCTCCCTCTGATATCTTATTCTGTTCTTGATGGTAGAGTGAAAAAGAGAATGAGTGTGATTAGTCAGCATGCTTCAATCTTCAAATAACATATTCATTTATTATTCTATTTATAATATTTTTATATTCCATGAGAGACAGACTACAAGGAAAAAAATTTATTTAGTAGAATCATTAATATATGCATAGATTCAGATTTTTTTTAGCAATAGAGGATAATTAAAATAAAATCACTGAAAATGTAGATCAATTAAGTATTAAAACATAACTCTGAGCATCATGACAGCCAAAGTCAAACTCTGACTTTTCAGATCAACTTTCTGTTCTTACTTTGTAAAAGTAGGGCCAGGAAAAACCAAGAAGGTGAGTCATTGATATGTATAAGAAAAAACAGAAGTGAACATAAGCATCACTGTTTTATATGTTATTTTTGAAATAAGTTGTTATCACCAAACTATGAGGAACATAGTGGCTATATCCCTGAATATGTTATATAAAATAGATATGTATGCTGAACTTAACCACTTGCGTTGATTGTGTACACAGTAGACATTTTGCATTATATTAAAATGGCTGTCCAAATGAAACATTGACACTTCCAGTCAATGTTCATCAAAAGACATATACAAGAATGTATAGCAGGAAAAACCAGAAAAATACCCAACTATCCATCATCAATAGAATAGACAAATTGTATTCTATACAGTCAAAAAAATGCAAAGACTAAATTGCTGTTGCACTATATTGATCAAAAGAATCCAGACACCATTTATTTCATTTGAATAACTTCAAGTGCTAGAGATCAAAGCAGAAGTTACCTAGTAGAGAGGGAAGGGAGTATTTGGGGATAGGCAGGATTGTAATTTTTAACAGGAGCCTCTGGTGGTAAAAATGGTTTTTATCTTGACCTGGGCAGTGGTTACAAGCATTTTACACAACACAAACATACATATGACATACATTTAAAATTTAATGTAATTTATTGTATATTTTACCTCAAGATAGAAAACAAAAAGATAAATTAATACAAAAACAGAAGAATGGAAAAAGACACATGAAAGAGGGCTATGGAATAAGTATTTAAAATTCAAAACCAAAAAACCAATTAATGACCTCATTTGTTCGAAATTTTGGAATTTTTTTCCTAGGCTTTGGAAAGCTCTATTGGAACATTGAAAAAATGATTATTGATGGGATTATCAAAGACAAATTTAACTCAGGAACAAAAAAAATGTAAAGAGAAAGAACATATAATCAAAACATACTAGTTGACTCAGGAGTAAGTCATATTCATAGAGCCGTAATAGGAGCATTGGCTATTGACTTATACAAACATTAAGTTATAGCTATTTTGGTAGAATGGTTCATGGGCAAGGAAAGGGTGAGGTTGGTGGTAAAGAAAGCTAAATCCTACAATCATAGGAAATCAGTAGATAGTTCCTAAAATTAAAAATTCTAGAAAAAGTGGTAAAATAATCAGGAATAGTTATTTAAATGTTTCAAGAAAAGGCAATTACAGTGAATTAATTAGAAATATGAAGCTAATGCCACAAGACACAGAGAGATAAATACAGCTGTCTGTAGGCATTAGTACTAATGCATGAGTAGGGGTGGGGCAGCTAATTACAGTGATAAATACAGGCAATCTTCATTTTTCACAGTAGCATGAGACCATAAAAATAACGATGCAAGGCAAAACTGTGCAAAGCATCTTAAAAATCAGTGAGAAAAATCACCATTTTCTTTATCCTTTAAAAACTTACATACAGTAACACAACATTAAAAATTGTGTTACTATATGTATAATATACTGTATAATGAGAGAAAACTGTTAAAACAATTTATTTAATACATGTTTATTGATGTTTTATAAATTTATAGAATGCATTCTTATTAAAATTTCAAAATGTAATGTAATAATTACATCATTATATAATAATTACATACTATCTCATACTATCTTTGGGCAAGTGAGATATTGAGGATATACTGATGGCAGAAGAACCAAACTTTGCTTGTTTCAATCAACTAACAGTTATATGTGTTTGTGCTATATAATGAAAATGGGCTAAATGAATAAAATAAAATGAATATATGACAATCATGGTGCTATTTCCTAATTCAAGTTTGGGGAAACATAAGAACAGAACAGGTACACAGCAATATCAATGTGAACATCGATTTCACTTCCATATCCAATTTATTATATCTTTTAGAACATATATAATACAAGATGACACAGTCAGAAATATCTATAGGTGAAAATAAGTGTAGTTTTCTTGTTCAATTATCTTATTTTGTTGATAAGAAAACTGAATTTTTATAAATTTTGAAATTTTCTTGCAGTTAGTAGATTGGGCAGGACTATAGCCTCCGTTATTTGATTCCTAGGTCATTGATCTTTCTGTCACATTGTGCTTCTATATATTGGCAGCAATAGGAATAGTTTTAAAGATTATTTAAAAACAGTCTATATATCACAGTGAGTAGAGTAGTAAAAAAATTATCTCCGAATAGATTTCCTTTAATGAGAAATAATTCTGCCAAATAAGACTTGTGATTTTCAAGTTCTTGAGATAATTGCCTTGTGCATCTCCCAGACATCTCAAACTATGTCTATTGAGCTAAAACACGTAACATTAGAGACCTGGATCAAGTCAGTGAGTTTGGTTCTGGTGGGTATTGCTGCTGTCACACAATTTGCTGTGAGAAAGCAAGTCCTGTGACTTCTACGGAAAACTTCGACTGCTTAAAACAATTACTGAGAGATTCATCAGCTC
>CAUYQG010214851.1:0-45389 GCA_963574415.1 Tarsius wallacei | reverse complement strand
GTGATGCTGATATTTTGACCTCCTCCCATGAACCATGAATGTTCTTAATGGCATCTACAATGGGGGATCCTTTTAAGAAGGTTTTTAATTTACTTTGCTTAGATTCGTCAGAGGAATCACTATCTATGTGACTTATAGCCTTTAAAATGCACATCCTAAATCATAAAACTTGAAATGACTCCGTAATACATGAACTGCAGAATGGATGTTGTTTTAGCAGGCATGAAAACAACATTAATCTCCTTTCACAACTTCATCAAAACTTTTGCATAGCTAGGTGCATTGTCAATGAGTGGTAATATTTTGGAATCTTTTTTTTTTAACAGTAGGAACCAATATTGACCTTAAAATATTCAGTAAATCATGCTGTAAACAGAAGTGTTGTTATGCAGGCTTTGTTGTTCTCCTGATAGAGCCCAGGCAGAGTAGATTCAGCATGTTTCTTAAAGGCCTTAGAATGTTCAAAATGGAAAATGAGCAATGGATTTAACTTAAAGACACCAGCCTCATTAGCCCCTAATAAGAGAGTCGACATGTCCTTTGAAAGCAGGCATTGACTTCTCTTTTTAAACAATGAAAGTACTAGATAGCTAGCATATTTTTTTTAGTTGGAGTCTAACTCTGTCTGCCAGGTTGGAGTGCAGTGGCAAGCTCACGGCCACCCCAGCTGACGCTGGGCTCAGGCGATATTTCCACCTCAGTCTTCCAAGTAGCCTGAACTACAGGCATGTGCTAACATGCCTGGCTAACTTATTTCTTTCTTTTTTTCTTTCTTTTATTCTTTCTTTCTTTCTTTCTTTCTTTCTTTCTTTCTAAGATAGCACATATACACGATGGACTATTACGCAGCCATAAAGAAGAACAAAATCATGAACTTCACAGCAACCTGGATGGACTTAGAGACTATAATACTGAGTGATCTTTCACAGAAACAAAGGTCTAAGTATCACATGTTCTCACTCAGAAGTGGACCTTGAACATCTACCGTAATACTATAGGAAAGTGATTGACAGTAGCCGGAAACTAGGGTTGGACGGGGGCGGAGAGGTGAGATTGACAGTAGTTGATATCTGCCTGGGCAAGGGGGGACATACGTCATCAACAAGGGTACCTGTACAATGAATATTTGTATGCCTAATCCTGAATTGTACCCCACAATTTTAAAACAAAATCATTGAAATAAAAAAAAAAAGATGTGGGGTACAATACAGGATTAGGTATACAAGTGGTCATTGTACAGGAAAAGTTTGGTCCTCCCTTTGGTTCCCGCTTCGCCTGGTTTGACATCAGGTTCCCTTATTCATGTTATGTGCCCCCTCCCTCACCACTCCCCTGGCAGTTTCTGGCTACTGCCAATCCCTTTCTTATAGTGTTATGGTAAATGTTCAGTGTCCGCTTATGAGTGAGGACGTGGTACACAATTCTTTGTTTCTGTGACAAATCGCTGAGTATTATAGACTCTAAATCCATGCAAGTTGCTGTGAAGTCCATAATTTTGTTCTTCTTTATAGGTGCATAATATTCATCATGTATATGTACTATATTTTTTTAATCCAGTCTAGTTTCAACGGGCAGCATGATTGACTCCATGTTTTTGCTATTGTAAATAGGGCTGCAATAAACAGATAGCTGCTTCTTTCAACAGAAGGTTGTTTTGTCTACACTGAAAATCAGACGTTTTGTGTAGCCACCTTCATCAATTGTCCTAGGTAGATCATCTGAATAATTTGATTCAGCTTCTATGCCAGCACTCACTGCTTCACTTTGCACCTTCATGTGATAGAGATGACTTTTTCCCTTAAACCTCAAGAATGAACTGCTGCTAGCTTCAAACTTCCATGTGCACCTTTCTTACCTCTCTCAGACTTCATAGAATAGGAAAGAATTGAGGACTACGCTCTCGATGAGGCTTTGATTTAACAGAATGTTGTAACTGATTTACTCTAATATCTAGACCACTGAAACTTTCTCCATGTCAGCAATAAGACTGCTTTGCTTTCTTATCACTTACTCGGTCACGGGATGAACAATTTTCACTTTTTCAAGAACGTTTTCTTTGTATTTACAACCTGGCTATTCAGCACAAAAGGCCTAGCTTTCAGCCTACCCTTACATGCCTTCCACACTAAACTTGGTCATTTCTAATTCCTTATTTAAAGTGAGAGATGTGCAACTCTTCTTTGCACTGGAACACTTAAAAGCCATTGTAGAATAATTAATTAGCCTAATTTGAATATTGCATCACAGAAAAGGGAGGTTAAGGAAGGAGTGCAAGGTGGGGGAGCAGTTAGGCAGTGGGCAGTTAGAACACAATATTTATTAAGTTTGCTGTCTTAAAGGGCATGGTTCATGGTGCCTCGAAACAATTACAGTTGTCACATTAAGGATCACGAATCCTACATCATCATTAAAGATATAGTAATCATGAAAAAATTCGAAATGCTGCCAGAATGACCAAGATGTGACACAAAACATGAAGTGTCATGAGCACGTGGTGCAGAAAGAATTACTTGGTACAGAGTTGCCCAAAGCCTTCAACTTGTAAAAAATGCAGTATTTGCCAAGCACAATAAAGTTGAGTGCAATACAATGAGGTGTGCCTGTACTTAATTGTTTAATGCCAGTACACATGTATGGCAGTACCAGAATTGTTATTCTGTAAACACATGTCAATTGTCTTGTGACTAACCGTGAGTTATGTGCCTCCTTCCTTCATTTAAGAAGTTTTTCACCTTAAATTCATTTGTAATCAAGAAGATATTTCAGCAAGGTATACCATTCAGATAAACATTGTGGTGAAGTTATTGTGGTTACCACCCCAAAATGTCTCCAGGCGTGGCAAGTAGCTCATGGGGCGGGGGCAAAATTGAAATTAAAAGGGCAAAATTACCTATGCTTGAAAAACCGTTAAAGATTAAAGCTTGATTCAGTCTGTCTGTTTGAAGTGATATTTGATTATTTGTTTTTAAATGAAAAATACTTCTATCACTGATGAAGAGAGTAGCACTTGACATCTATGAATTTAAAGTTTATAGGTGGACTCCATCGTGACATCATTTATTTACCCAGATGTACCAACAAGCAAGATATAAAGGCTCTCAGATTTTCTGCTACCTGACTCTTTTCAGAAATAAATTTTAACAATGGGGGCTCAATGATATTTGTTTTGTAAATATTCTATAACTGGAGAATCTAGACTTGCTCCATATTTTTTTTGAAGAGGAGAACTGGAGACAAGGGGTGAGAAGTTTAGGGAATGATTTAAAATCTCAAACTAGAAAATTTTTTAAAGAATAAAACTTTCAGAAATATGCCTAACATTTGTTAACCAAAACCTTCTTATGCATACATTTTCCCAAACTCATTGTATGTTTTTATTATTCATAAATGGCACTTCAAATGTTGCCTCTTTATCTAAAGAGCCTATTATTTTGAAAAACTGCCTTTCTCTACTTTAAAATTTAGAATTCATTCTTCATTGAAGGAGATATTTTCATTTATTTTGTATTGGAAACAAATGTACTGTCCCAGGTCTATTTAGGATTTCCCTCAGTGACTTGGTCGTAATTGGATATAATATTTTTTTACAGAATCTGATCCAGGCTAAGCCTGACAATGCTGTGGATAACAGAGCACTTCCTCTTGATCTAAACAGTTGTCAGACTATGGAAATTGGCGAAGCTTAGGGCTAAGCAAGATCAAAAGGTTAATGCTCAGTCCCTTCACTTGGTGACTTCCTGACTCAGAAGATCCCGAAGTGACAAGTAAAGACAAAGGCCAGTAATCTCAGCAGGGCCCTTAGAGGACACTCTTCTGGAACACAGAATTTTTCTAGGCATTTAGCTCCTATGAGGCAAGGTTTTGAAGGACCTTATCTTCCTTTTATTTCAAATATAACTTGGCTGAAGTTCAAGCTGGATAAATGACTTATTCTTAGTCCCAGAGCTAGTTGGTAGAAGTAACAGAGTCAGAATTTATATTTCCTGACTTCAAGTTCATGTCTCTTTCCACCACCCCTTGCCACAGCAGGGCATGGGAGGCTGTTTTGTGGGTGGTCCACTCACAGGGAGAGGAGTTAGAATTAAGGTTATTATCAAGCAGAGAAGTACAGAACCAGAAAAGGTCAAGCAGAGATCTCCAGGGTATAACACTACTTATCCATGGAAAACTGACATGGAACCAACTTTATGAAAAAAATGTAACTTTCTCTGATAAAGGGCCATGATAGAAGGAAAATGAGCACGGCTAATGGGGAGAAATGTATTAGGAATGGATATCTGGGCGTTCAGGAATGTCAGAAGCTGGGAGGGTGGTATCTGGCTGCTGTGATGATCTCAGGTCCCTGGGTCATCTCAAGTACCAGGGGAAAGTACAAAAGGAAATTTGTTCAGTGTGAGACGATAGGCCAATACAAACTGTGCCTGTTTCAAGACAGTTATAATTAAGATCTTGGGCAATCTAATAAAGAAAATGAGAAAAAGTAAAAAGTAATTCCAAAAGAAAAAAATGAAATTTCTCCTAAATCTAAGCTAAAATAAATTAGTTTTTCAGTCAAACAAACTCTATGATATGAAGCGGTGTTAAGCTGTCACACTCCTTAGATGAGAATTATGATTTAAACAAAAGCATCAAGATTGCTGATTCTCAAAACAAACAGAAAAAAAAACAAACCCACACACACAAACAAAAGATATAAAGTTGTTAAGAACTTTGCAATGAGGCAGAAAGAAATGACCTAATTCTGGGTTTCCAGAATGTCATAGTTTTTTTGTTGGAACTAAAAAAAGCTGTGAAAATCAAGCAAACAGAACAAACCAGCAAAAATCACTTCAATAAAAATACCCCAAATGTTTCCAAACAACCGAACATTTGGGAAAAATGTTTGAATGTCTAGCTATATTTTCTCCATCACACTGAAATTTGAGGCATGATGGCTCAGGGGCAGAACTGCAGACATTTTTCATATCTTCATAACCAAGCACATTAATCCCCTGCAATAATTACATAACCAATCCCTAGTATTAAGGTCATGAAGGTGACGGTCTTTGTCAGGTCACTGTTGGGAGAGCTCATTGATAATTATCTGCCTGGTATCAATGTGGCTATTACAACTATCTTTTGCACTAATATGTTCAAATGCCAGGGGTAATGTTTTGCAGAGTTCTCTTCCAAATGATGATGAGACAGAAGGGGAAATAAATGTCAGATCAGAAAAACTGAAAACATTAAAATCAATTCCTTTGTGCTCATGACAGTCAGAAAACTTGATAATGGGGCAGGATTGCTTTCTAGTGCAGCATACTATTAAAAATTATCAAAATACTTATATCATGTGGCACTTTAGAATTGATCAAACGCTCAATACAGTACCTATTTGATATTCTTTATGATCCTGTGTAGCCGTGTGGTATAATACAAATGTATTTGGTCTTTGTTCCCGCTTCCTGGCACAGACTTCCTACAACCCTTGGCATTTCCTGAGCAGTAGGATTGTCTTTCAATATTCATAAAGATCCCTGTTTGACCACATCTGAATTTATACTGTAAAATGACTTATGGTGGGACTCCTAGATAGTTTTATGGTCTGGCTGGAGACCAGAAAGATCAAATGATTAAAGAGCTGAAATTTTCAGTACTACCTCCAACCTCTAGGGAGAGTCTGAAAACTGAAGATTGAACTCTAGAAAACTTTTAAACAATAAGATTTAGAAATCGTGAACACATTCAAGTTGGCAAACACACTGAGGTGCTGGGAGAGAGGTGCACTTGGAGAGGGCTTGGAAGGCCCATGCCTCGGCCCACGTCTCTCTTACACTTGGCTGTTCCTGAGCTGAATTCTTTATAATAAACTGGCAAGAGGATGAACATTGTTTTCATGAACTCTGTGAGTTATTCTAGAAAATGATCAACTATGATGAGGGGGTGTCATGAAAACCCTCGATTTACAACTGGTTCTTTATAAATACAGGTAGCAACCTGAGGCGTGAAAGTGGCATCTGAAGAGGGGGCAGCTTTGTGGGACTGATCCCTTCGAGGTAGTTAGTGTCCAAATTAAGTTGAATTGTGGGATACCTCGTTGGTATCTAGACAGCAGGGAAATTGATTGTCGTGAAAAAAAAGCCACAAATTTGGTGTCAGAAATGTCAATGAAAACAGTTTAGGTAGGCAGGGCAATGCCACCTCTTTTCACAGATAATAGGAGTAAGGCTTACAGAGGCGAACTGAATCACCCAAAGGATAAACCATATAACATTCTCATATAACATGTATTATTTTCAAATTCCATAGCATCCCCTTCCACAGCTCTCTGTTATTGTACAGGGCCTGGTCGTTGACTGTTCAAGGGGAAACATTTGGATGCCAAAATCTTACTGGTGGCCAGGAACAAGGATGCAAGCTATTTTCCATAGAAATTAGGTTACAGAACTCCTCCTTTTGGAAACTGTAGAAAAGCTGTTTATTTCTGTTTACTAAAGCCATTACCCAAATTTCTTCTAAAGTAACTTCTATTTTCTTTCTGCCGCAGTTGCACCATAGGTGTAATTACCTAGATGGACTTATTTTTCCACAAAAAAGAGTTCAGCATATCATAACCTTGCCGTGAGAGAAAATACTGTATATGAAACTGCTGTGCGTGTGTGTGTGTGTGAGAGAAAGAGAGAGAGAGAGAGAGAGAGAGAGAGAGAGAAATCAGTATATTTAATTTTCATTAAGCAGGGAATTGGCAAAAGCCTGACAACCTCTTGCTAATGCTGTTAATGTCATCTTACCTCAAATTGCAGATCCAAAGGTTAGCCCGAATTGAAAAATAACAGGAGTGTGTGTGTATATGTGTGTATATGTGTGTGTGCTGTGTTTGGGGAGGGGTGTGGGCAGGAATAGAAAACAATTCAGATTCAGGCTAAAGAGAAAAAGCTACACTAAATGGTAGCGGCAAAGAATACCACAGACAAAGCAGCTTTTTGTGTGCCGAGTTCACACGTTACTGGTTAATTACATCGTGAGACAGAGTCCTCTTGATGCAGTAATTGAGTGGGAAGTGAAACTCTGAGCCACCTAGAATGCTTAGACCACCCTTAAAAAACTTAAAAGGGAAAATCCTGGTGATTTTCTTCAGATACTTTTATCATTGCTGCTTTTTAAAGTATGCAAATATTTTCAAATGATGTTAGTTTCATCTTAGCTCTTCCATGTATGACACATTAAGTGTCATTCTAAACTGATCACTCTGGGCTATGATTTCAACACAGCAGTGCCTTGTGCATTTCTTTTCTTCTGAGATGATTTTGGAGAGCTTAAAATGAATATAACTCTAAGAACAAGTAGGATAGATATGAGGCAAGGTAGCTAGCACAGGTTTGATGTAGAAAAATTTCCAATAGGTAGGTTTTAGGAGACATTCAGACATTTTTAAAATTACGTTTTACTGCAGGCCAAGCAGAGCCTACCCCACTACCTTGACAAATCAAAAGAAAACTCCCTGAGATGCAAGACTAGGACGGTCCAACCTTTCAATTCTTGGCTTAGCATAATAATCACTAAGAAACTTTCATGTTCCCTGTTGGAGGCAGAAGGCCAAAGACCACCCCTCAACTGACCAAAGCCATGGAAATGACAATAAGATCACCTTTTAGCTAAGGAGCTTGTGGATTGGAGATGTCAGGGAAGTCTTCTGTGGGAAGCTATGTGATCAGGAGAAGACTCCTCCCCCTGTCTCCTCCCATTAGGAGCTCAGGGATGTCAATCTCTCTGGAGCCACGGTTGAGTGGACTCCGTTCATTAGCATATCAATAATAGGTGGCTATATCTAGTTTGCAGTTGAGAGCAAAAGTGTGGTTTTTCTTCTTTGGAGACCTTGCACGTGGCAGGTCGTTTGGCCATAAATCTCTCTTCTTCCTGCTTCTCTTTTTTTCTCTCTAATAAACTTTGTTTTAAAAATTTGCTGGCCACTCTAAAATTCATTTTAGAAATGAGCCAAAGAATACATGAGTTTTGTGCCACATCCCCCCATCCCCCTCCATCAGATAGGTTTTGTATTCATTTTCAAAATCTGTAAATCCTGACAGGGAGCCTTCCTTGGTTATTATAACAACACATCAGAAGTAGAAATCTGACCGATCCTGATCCACTGTCCTTAGCGCTTTCAGTGCATTTGATGTGTAACTCTCTTGACCAACTCCCAATAGTCTTGATAGTAACTCTAGCCTCCTTGGTGAGCTCCACAAGGGCCTCTGTTTTCTGCCCGATGTCTGATTTCCAGCTTCCTCTGGGTCTCCCTATCACACTGCACTCACGGTGTGCGGAGTTAATTGTATTCCCACATGCTGCTATGACCCCATGTGTTCTCAAGTTGCGCAAGAGTCATTAGATTGTGTGCCTGGAATACATAGCCTTCCCCACTCTCCACCTGGCTGACTCCTGCTCATCAATCAAACCCAAACCATTCAAAGCCTAGCTGTCCTCTTTGCCCACTTCCTCTAAGGAGCCCCTCCCCCCTCCATCAGGCTGAGTTTTGTGCCCTCACTCAGTCTCCACAGCTGCCCTCACTTATCTTTATGATTACAGCCATTGTCACACAGTATTGACACAACATCCTTGCCACTGTGGGTCCTGAGAAGCAAACACTATGCCTAATTGCATGAACTGGCGCCAAGCAGCGTGCAGGCATATAGCAGTCAATGGATGTTGCGTGGAGGGATGAAGCCAGTATGAGTCAAATTCATGGCCTTCCTTCCTGATACAAATACATCAGATATATGTTTTATGGACCTATTGTGACTGTCCTACTATATTTAAAAGTGGTGTTGCCCAAGGGGGAAATGAACTAATCATGTTTTGCGAATGTATTTGGAAAATGCCAAATGTGCCTGGCAGGTCCGATTTAACAGAATTTAAGGCAAAAGTGTGGGTTGGTGGAAAGGGGCTTTCATTATGAATGCATTCTGCTAATTTTTAGAATACTTACATCAAGCATTTCAGACAGCACCAAGAATCCTTGGATTATGTCTTCACGTAATCTCTTGTTGTTGTTGCTGTTTTCCTTCATTTTGTGTGTGTGTGTGTGTGTGTGTGTGTGCTTCCTTTGAGTTGGAGCAACGGTGTGGCATGGCAGCAACG
The DNA here is from genome assembly GCA_963574415.1 of Tarsius wallacei. Taxonomy (NCBI): domain Eukaryota; kingdom Metazoa; phylum Chordata; class Mammalia; order Primates; family Tarsiidae; genus Tarsius; species Tarsius wallacei. The sequence continues at coordinate 36,272 of CAUYQG010214851.1, read as the reverse complement.
CCAGAGCTAGAGGAAGAAGGGGAGAGTTCATTAAAATGGTCAAGGTTATCTTCAAAGAAAGGAGCAACCCCTGCAGAACCATGTCAAGATCTGACAACTCTGCAGTGTTTTCTACAGTACAATTTCTCTCCCAACTGTCTAATCAAACTATTTCATTGCTTTTCCTCTTACCGCAAACACCCCTTGTCCCCGTCTCAGATGACAATCTTGCCTCTTACTCAGAGAACAGAAACAGTCCCAAGGAGAAAATCCTCTTCTTTCTTCCACAAAATCCACCAAGCTCCTGCATCTGCTTTTCCTGCTGTAAAAAAGGACAAAGTACCCATGTGTCCGTTTTTCACTACACAGTGGAAACCATTTTCTCTTACCTGCCATGAATGTTGGTCCTGCAACAGTTAGGTTTTATTAAAGCTGTTGTTTTCTTCAATCAGTTGCTCTCTATTGGCTTATCCCCATTATGGTGCAGCATCTCCCAACTTTAAGCAAACCATAAGCCCTTTTAAACCCTACGACTCTTCCCAGGCATTGCTGCATTTCTTAGTTCCACGTTGCAGCCAAACGTTTTGAAAGAATGATCAAAAACTGCTCATTCTTGTCTAACTCTGCAATCACCACCCTGAGTCTGATTTGTTATAACAGTCAGCATCCTTCATATTTGCTTGGCAGCGCAATGGTCTGTTCTCCTTCTCGGACTTCTAGGACAACCCACACTCCCGACTTCTCCCAACTTGGTGGCCTTCCTTCGTGATCTCTTTAGCTTGTTCCTTCTTTGTTTCGTCTCTAAATATGATTGGCTAAACGGCTTACTTATGAGCCCCATCCACTGATCTAATGACCATTTCTCTTCACATAATTTCAACTATAGCATTCAGGGGTTTGAGAGGTGATAACAAGTAAAGCATTTGGGAGCCTGAGCAAAGGGAGAAAGCAAAAGGAGAAAGAAAGCACTTGCAATGGAGAGAAAGACTCAGGTAGGACAGTCTCAGTAGGACTCAGGCAATTGATGCAGACACATCACAGCTGCCTGCAGAAGGAAGGTCCTTCCTTTTGCTATTCTGCTTTGTCATTTCTTCTTTCGTTTGGAGGGAGGAGATGGGGAGATAGGGTCTCTCTCTGTCATCCAGACTGGAGTGCAGTGGTACAATCATAGCCTACTGCAGCCTCGAAGTCCTGCACTGAAGTGGTCCTCCTGCCTCAGCCTCCTGAGTAACTGGAAGAACAGATGTGCCACCATGATGCGTGGTTAATTTTTTAACTTTTTGTGGAGACTGGACCACGCTATGTTGCCCAGGCCGGTCTCAAAATCTTGGCTTCAAGGAGTCCTCCTGCCGCAGCCTCCAGAAGCACTGAGATTACAGGTGTGAACTACCACACCTGACCCTAGTTTCTAGTTCCTCTTCACTCCAGTTAAAAGCGGGTGAACTTGCGTACATTAGCTGTTGCAATCCTCTGGCTCTGATTATAAGTGTGAGATGAGCTGGAAGTCTCCTCCCAACTAGTCTACAAACCAGGACACAACTGGTGTCCTATTTTTCCTGAGAATAATCGGCTATTTGCCTTGGGTAAGGCCCACTTGTCCTTCCCATTTTAAGCACGATTCTGCTTTCAGAGTTCTCTTAATTGCTAAATAAGGATAGACAGCTACACTGAATCAGCTCTGATGAGCATTCCCAAACCTAAAACAAAGGAACCATTTGGTGGCCTCCAGGAGGCTGTCTGCCAAGGGCAATGTTGGTGTTCTGGAATTGTGCGTTCTTCTGCCAGGGAGCAGAAGAGAGTTTTTCAGCAGGCCAAGCACAACACAGCATTAGGCCAATATAAGACAATGAACACAGGATGGCCCCTTGGTTCAATACACTGCGGGAATTCGTGGATATGCACCAATTGTCCCTTGAGCTGCAGCTCAGAGTGCCCCAGGAATCAGAAAGTAAAAAGTCAGGAGGGCAAAGGCTACGTGATAAGCCTTTAGATATATTACACAATGAGATTGCATTTCATTTTTTGCCTGGAGCCCGCTGTGTAGTTACAACGATCTCACATAAACTGATCTATTTGTACACATCTGAAACCAAGGCCATTCGGAAACGGCAAGAGCTGGTCAGCACCTGATGGCCTGAAATGGAACTGTGCATCCTTCTGGACTCCAGAATAATTTGATCCACACAGCCTTGAAAAGCAGCTTCCCCTGCCCCACCAGGCAAGGAAATTTTATAGAGATTGGGAAAATGACACATGGAGTTGCAGAGTCTGAGGAAGAGGAAGAATCCTCATCAGAGAAAAAACTAGCTTTGAATTAGTGAAGTGCTGGGTTATCAGCATAAGCATACTGCACACGAATGTGCCTCAGATAATTTAGCACTAATTACCAAAAAGCGATGTTTTTCTCACCTGCTCTCCCCTGTTCCTCTCTGTTAATGCACGTTTGGCTTTCCTGTATTTTTTTTTTGTCAGTCTAAATTTTATTAGGTCAACAGGGAGGGTGCAGCACGTAGCCGTGACTATAGTATGAAATTCCAGGCTTCTTTTAGGATTTCCACATGGACAGCTTCACGGTACTCCAGCGATTCCCTTGAGCAGTGCAAAAGGTCTTTTAATACTTGTACATACATGTGCACTCCTATGTATATGCATATGTATAAACAAATGAAAATATATATATTCATGTGTTTATTTCTCATAACACCATCTACATTATTGAATCCAATGGTATGATCATTTCAACTTTGCTCTGCTTGGAAAGCTAATAGAACACAGGCCACCCCCTTCCCCTCCCCACAAAAAAGTTACAATTTATGTAGCAAGATCACCACTATAGAGTCAGGTTAACTTTGACTTTCAAGGGGCAATTTCTACCAGCATGGAGGCAGGAAAGGAAGATCAAGGATTGAGAAACCTTGCTAATTTGTCTCTGAGCATTATCACAGCTGCTATTTGACAGACTGAAAAGAACTTAAATATGTCACACTGTTGCAGTAGCTCTCATTGTATTATGCAAAATATTTCTAGCTGAATCCTAAGCACAGATTCATTGAAACCCTGCCTTCTTTGTTTATCCCTTTCTCCTCAAACTGTTTGCTTTCAGCTGAGGTGATCTGATTGCTTCCTGACTGTCTCTTGATTATCTTGCGGTGAACAACTTCACCATATTGGAAAGAAAGGTCACACACAGAAACCTAGTGTTACTTTTTTCATCATCGTTTGCTGTGAAAACTGTAGTAACAAGAATATGGACAAGATACACATGGGCATTGAAGGATACAGCATCTTATTATTCCATGATATCATAGTGATTCTTATTTTTGACTATATATCCCTTATCAGTCTCATGCGCTACTAGTCTGTAAAGTCCACGGGACACAGACTGACTCTTGGTTATATTTTATTTCTAGCATCTCGCAAGTGTTTGGCCATTAAAGGCACACATGTAATACTGAATTATTTCTTTAAATGGGTTGTTTTGGAACAGTTCACGAAGAATATGGGTCTTAATATATTTAGTAACCTGGTAACTAAATAACTGGAGAAAGTGGGAAGCTGGAGGTCCAATCTGCTATGTGGTATTAAAAGGTAAATAATATTAAAAGGTCTGAAACATTGAAAGGTAACAGCACATTTGAGTATTTTATTCATTTATTCGCTGATATCTAATGCCTATTAAGTGCTAAATATCCCTAGCACAAATAGCTATAATGGGAACATCAGAAAGTAGAGAAGATTCACACGCACACATATTTGTCATAGTTCTAAGAAAAACAAATAAGGCAGGAAGAGTGCTGGGGAGCGCTTAGAGGGGTACAGGCCACTGCCACGTAGGCTGTGGTGAGCCAGGGAAGGCTTACTCAAGGCACCTCTGTGCAAGCACCCAAGGGAAGTGTGGGAGTGAGCGAGATATCTGTGCTGCAAATGCTGGGATGTTTGAATAGTAGCAGCATGCTCCCATGTTCATAAAATAACTTAGAGACCAATCCGACTAGAGCAAAGAGGATGGTGAGATAAGGAGGAGATGTGGTCAGAGAGACGTCATGTAGAGCTTTGCAGGTCATAGTTCGTGCTTTCATTTATTTACTGAGTGAAATAGGAAGACGTTGAGTGGAGCAGTGACATGACACAGCTTGCATTTTCACAGGCTCACACTCCCTGGCACATTGAGAAGAAACTGGCATGATCACACATAAGGATACTAACTGCATTTGTTTAAAAAAATTGAAATATTTTAAGCAGCTATAGTGGTAGCCTGAACTATGCTAGTAACAGAAGTGATAGTAAGAAGTCAGTTCTAGGTATATTTCAAAAGCATAACCAACAGAATTTTGTGATCTGTGATGGGAAAGAAGAAAAAAGGAATCAAGGATAATTTCAAAGTTTTTTTCTAAGCTATTGGAACGACAGACTTGCCACTACCCAGGACAGGGAAGACTATTTTGAAGATCAAGGTGACTCGGGGAAACTAAAACATCAGAAGCTCAGCTTCTTATTTCTGGAGTCATCAGCACCCAGATCCATGAGACTGCATGAGATCACCTAAAGAATGAATGATGCTAAGGAAAGAGCAGAGGTCCAAGGAATACCCAAATATTTAAAGGCTGGGGTGATGACAAAAAAACGATAAAGTGGACAGAGAAATAGCAGCCTGCAAAGCAAGAGGAAAACCAGATGACAGTTCATTCGTGGCAGCCGATTGAAGAAATGTTTCAAGGATGAGAGTGATCAACTGTGTTAAATGCTTAGGATAAAGGAAGTGAGATGAAGACTAAATCATTACCATTGTATTTATTTTTTAGCTTTTTCCTCCTATACACCCTTAATCCATATTCATCGTGTATACATTTTACCCCATTTATAATTATCTTTGTTCATCTGTATATAGAAATATACATATATATCTCTCCTAGGTAGTGCAGTATTTGTTTCCTAAGAATAAGGACATTTTCTTATACAATTGCAGCATAGTTGGTGGAATTAACAAACTGAAGTTTAAAATATAATGATCCAATTCATTGTCCCCACTTAGATTTCAGTCCGTTTTCCCCAAAATATACTTAATAGTTAATATTTTCCTCATCCGAGATCAAATTCGGATCATACATTACAATGAGCCATGTTTCTTTGTTCTCTTTTAATGTGGTGTAGTTCATCAGTCTTTCAATATCTTTCCTGGCTTTGACGTCTTATTATAGTATAGACCAATTATTTTTTAGATGGAATCTCAATTTGAATTTGTCTGATGTTCCCTTATGATTAGATTCAGCATTTTTGTCAGGAGTAGCATCAGGGTGATACTGCATGCCTCTCAGAACATATTATTGGGAGATAAATAATGTCAGCTTTTTTCAGTATTGGTGATGTCAGTTTTGATAAGTCGGTTTTGGTGCGGTTTCTCTACAATATGACTATTATTTTTTTTATTTCAATAACTTATGAGGAGATACTTTGAGATGTATAAATATCGAGTTTCATATTAAAATTTTACCAATAAGTTTTAAGACACATTGATAATTTTCTAACTGTACCAGTATTTTTATATTGATTAATTGAAACTGTACTGTAATGAAGAGCTAAATTTTATTCTTCATTATGTATTGCATGGCTATTTGTTTTGCTTGTTTATATCATTATGTATTACTGGGTTCTTAAAAATTATTCAATGGGTAATAATCATTACAGTAATTATTTATTTATATGCTCAAACTGTCCCAGAATTGGTCAGTGTAATCCCATTCCTTTAAGTTCCTGGGCCCCTGTGACAAGCTCGTATTATTCTTTCAACATGTCTTTGTCTTCTGGTACAATATGACGTCCCAGAATCACTGTGGAATTTCTCTTTCTAAGCAGTGGCATGAGCCATTGATTTAAGAAAATCTGCTTCCTTTTCATGAAGAATGATATTTGGAAACAAAGAATGTTTTTTATAGACCGTTTATATATCTTCCTTTGCTTTTCTTCATGTGTTAAAATCTGGTTTTCTGAGTTTTTCAAGTATCTTTTAAAAAGTCCTTTGAAAGATCTATCCATCTCTCTCATCTACAAAACTATGGGATTTCTATTATCTTTCTTGAGTATGATTTTTAATAAGTAATTTTTAAAAAATGCTATGTCCGTTTTGTTGATTTTGTCTTTTATGCATATTGTTTCCTGTGTCCTATTAATTAATCTTTGTCTACTCCAAATTGAAGCAAACTTTCTCAGTAATGTTTTTGGGAATGGCAGATTATGAATTTCCAAAAATCCTCTCCTTCGTAAAAACAAAGACAATTCAGCCAAAATTGTTAAAAAATCAACCTTTTCAGAATGCTGAAAAGTAGCCCAAATTTTGCAAGAATCCTGGTGTCATTTATTTAAGAAAGATAGCTAAATCTTGGTAAAAATAGTGAGTTTAGTGGCATTTTATTTTGCCTATTTCCAACCCTCTCTGTAGCTTTATGCCACCTTAAAAAACATTTCACAGTCACAATGAAAACCAGCATCCTAGTACTACCGGAGAGGTCAGTGTAAGCGGAGTTCTTTCAAAATCCCATCCCTAGAAATTATCATTATTTGACCTATCTGGCAGTTCTCTGTAAAACCTCACTCTCAAGGCTTATCATACTCAATACGACTCTGAAATAAATTGTGCAAAAATAGCCTTTCTTCAGAGGTGTTTAACAAAGAGAATCAGCAGCATGTGTTTAATATTGTAGCTACCTGAGGTGGCAATAAAAGTTGGGACAATAATAAGTTAAGCCAAAAACGTTAAAAGGAATACTGGGGAGTGAGATGCCAGGAGGGGGCACCAAAAAGCTCATGACTATTCTTGGAGACGCAGAAAGTCTCGGCAACATGCAGAACTGAACACATCCTCAGAAATGATCTGAGAAAGATCTAAGCTTTACCTCTGGTGGGCCTTGAGATCTGTAAAAGCAAAAGAAAAGAAGGCAAGACAGAGTTGAAAACTGCCCGAGTGTTCAGGCATGCTCTAACATGCACAGAGCCCCTCGGCAAAAACTGAGGAGGCTCATTGTTTCGTAGAATTTAAAAAAACGTCTGTGTATTCAGTAAACGATCGCTACACGAACCAAATAGTGTTGTCAGTGGTCATTTTCAACAAGGGCACCCAACCCCCAAGTCACAAACCCATACCCATCCACAGCCTGTTCTTCATCTGTATTTACAGCTGTTCCCCATCGCAGGCGTTACCACCTGAATTCCATCTTCTGTCAGATCAGTGGTGGCATTAGATTCTTGGAGGAGCATGAATCCTATTGTGAACTGGGCATGCAAGGGATCCAGGTTGAGTGCCTCTTTTGGATACTCTAGTGCCTGATAATCTGAGGTGGAGCTGAGGTGGTGATACTAGCCCTGGGTAGTGGCTGCAGATATAGGCTAACATTAGCAGGGAGGTTTGATGGCACATTCCCCCCACCACCCCCCCCATGCCCATCCATGGAAAAATTGTCTTCCCCAAACAGGTTTCTGATGCTGAAAATGTAGGAAACCACTGATTTTCACCAAGGGGGAATATAGACTTGGCTGAATGGGTTCAGGAAAGTTTTAAAATAACAGCATCAAAAAAAGAGAAAGAACATTCAATGACAACAACAGAAACAACCAATAGCATTGAACATAAACACTGAAGAGGAGGGAGGGCCTGACAAATTATATTATGCCATATCATAGCATATTAAATATTTATCAGATTATATTTAAACATATTAATTTAAAACGGAACTTTTCAAAAACTTTAGGAGATATAAAAGGTAACATGAAAGTATGAACCATATATATGGGCAAAATAGAAACTTTCCATGGAACGCTTAGATGTTGGACTTACTTGACAAAGACTTTGTACATCTCAATATGCTAAAAGAATTCAAGAAGCCACGTTTGAAAAATTAAGCAAACTGTAAGCGCAAATTCTCATTGAATAGAAAAAAAATAAAGTGATATAATCCGCGAAAAAGAACCAACTAGATAGTTTCGTGTTGAACAGTCCAATATCTGAAATGGAAAATGTACTAGAGGGGTTTAACAACAGTTTTAAGCAAGCAGAGAAGATAATCAGCAAAGTATAAGATAGATCAATTGAGATCATACAATCCAAAGAACATAATTTTTTAAAGGTAAGAAAAATAAGCAGAGTCTTATACAACTTTGGGACAACATCAAGGGTACCGATGTATTCAAAATGGGAATTCTAGATGAAGATAAGAGAAAAAAGTAGAAAAAGTATTTGAACAATTAATTGCTAAAAACTCTCCAATTTTAATGAAAACATTACTGTATACATCAAAAAAGCTGGTGGATATCTGCAAGTATTATAAACTAAAAATGACCTGTAACTAGATACATCATAATTCAACTCCCAAAAGTCAAAGACTAAGAATTTTGAAAGCAGTAAGATAAAAACATCATATACAACACATCCTGAATAAAATTAATTGCTTATTTCTTACCAGAAATCAAATCATATAACCCAGAAGGCAGTGAGATGGCATATTTAAATCAATGGAAAAGAAAAACAATCTGTCAATCAAGAATTCTATATTCAGTAGAACTATTCTTTAAAATGTAAGAATAAGACATCCATATAACAATTGCAGAGAACTTTTTTTTAGCAGAGCTGTCTTACAAGAAATCTCAAAAGACACATCTTAGAACGAAATGACAAAAAAGAAAAAAAGTATAGTAGCTTTAATTCACATAAAGGAAAGACACTATTAAAGGCAACCACATAAGAAATATAAAACAAAATATAAATATATTTTTATTTATAACATTTTACTTCTATGATTCTAGCACAATCATAAATTTGTGTTGATAGGCATACAGTGTATAAAGATTAAATTTATATGACAATAACAACAGAAAAGAGGGGAGAAATAGAGATAAATAGGAACTAAGTTTTTCTACCACTGAAATTAAATTGATATTAATCTAAAATAAATTATTATAAATTAAGTTACCAATGTTAATTTCTAGGTAAACTACTAAGAAGTTAATTCAAAAATATATGATAGAAAACATGATAAGGAAATAAAATAGTACATTAGAAAATATCTATTTAATACAGAATAGAATAATGTAGAAATTAAGGAACAAAAAATGCATGACATGCAAAACAAATTTTAAAATGGGAGGCATAAATTCCACTTTATCTCTAATTATATTAAATGTAAATGAATTAAGCATTCCAACCAAAATACAGAGACTGGCAGAATGGATCTAAAAAACAAAGAATAATCATGATCCAACCATGTGATGTATACACAAGATACACTTTAGATTCAAAGACACATATAGATTGAAGGCAAAATTATGAGAAATGATATTCCATGCCATCAATAACAGAGTTGAGATGACTATACTAATATCAGATGAAATAATATATAAAGCAACGAGTGTTACTAGGGACAAAAAGGATATTTTATAATAATAAAATAATCAATTTTTAAGTTGTTATCTCTGTCTCTCCGTCTCTCTGTCTCTGTGTCTCTCTCTCTCTCTCTCTCTCTCTCTCTCTCTCTCTCTCTCTCTCTCACACACACGCGCGCGCACACACAACGAAAGAGCACACGACTAAACAACACACACACCTCTCTCTATAAAAAATATAATACAAAAAGTTAAACAAAACAAACAACAAAAACAAAAATATTAAAAATAAACACACACACACACACACACACACACACACACACACACACACACACCCCTAGAATAAAATGAATGGAAAATAAAAAGAGAAAGACCAGAATAAAACCCAAAAAAAGCTACAAAAAAAGTAATTCAGATTGAACCCTCACACATATATTGACACATCCCCTCCAGTGGGGAGGTATGGGATTGTCTCTTCCCCAGGTATGTACTCACAGGGGGTGCCCCAGCCAGGCCTATCCTGGAATGGAGTTCTCCTACTGCAACTGGTTTGTTCCTCTCAGTCATGGCTCAGCTGTGTGGGTATGATGTTCAGAGGATTGCTGGGGAGGAGGGGGTTTGGGTCAACCCTGAACTCACCACTGATCTCTTTGGAGTTCTTCCTCATCCTTTTCTGGCCACACCCTTTGTCCTGCAGCTGGAACAGGGAAGGGAATGGGGTGCCTTGGAGTCAGCACTCATCAGGTCCCTCTGAAGTTTGTGCTTTCAGACTATTCCCTCTGTGTCACGATCAACCCCTGAGTAGTTGATCCGCCAGTCACAGAGATCAGGTCTGTTGCTCTGTGGAGAGCAAGTCAGAGCACTTTCCTGCCCCACCTTCAAGATGGCAGCAGGTACCTCTCTTGTCTCCTCTGGTGGGACTTTGCCTCTAGGCTTCCTCCATAGCGCCTGCTGCCAGAATCCTGCCATGCGCTGAAGTGGTGAGGCAAAGCCTAGAGCCAGCAGTCTCTCCTGCTGCAGTGGTGAGGCAAAGCCTGGAGCCAGTAGTCTTTCCCCACTGCTTTTTCATAGGAATACTTTTGTCCATTAAAAAAAAGATAGTGCTCGCCTTCTGTGGCCTGGGAAGCACCAGGGACCAAGCAGAGAAGTTGCAGCACTAGCTGCTGCACCAGGAGGTCCCTGGCCACTTTCTCACAAGCCCCCACTTAGTCAGTCTCTCCCAGCATTTTCTTCCCAGGAAGGATTTTGTTGATTTTTAAAAAATGGCACTTGGCTTTTGTGTCCCGGGAATTGATAGGGTCCAAGCTGAGCAGCTGCAGCACCAGCCGCTGAACCAAGGGATCCCTGTCTGCTAGCTCCCTAGCCCTCACTCAGTCAGCCACTCACATGCTCACTCACTTGCATGTACACAAAATTTTCCATACAGTCACTCACACCAGGACTTGCATAGTCCGACTGGCTTGGTGGCCATCTTCCCCACCCATCCTATCTTATTCTTATGGCATGGGCATTTGGGGTTTTGAATCAAGAATTGGTTGCCTATTCCAATTTCTATAAGGGTGTCTCCTGCATTTTCTAAGAGTCTTATAGTCTGAGGTTTTACATTTAGGTCTTTGATCCGTTTAGAGTTGATTTTTGCATATGGTGATAGGTAGGGGTCCTGTTTCAATCTTCTACATGTGGTCAGCCAGTTTCTCCAGCACCATTTACTGAATAGGCTCTCCTCTCCCCACTGGTTGTTAGTGGAGGCTTTGTTGAAGATGAGTTGACTGAGAAATGGAGGTTTTCACTTCTGGAATCTCTATACTGTTCCATTGGTCTGTATGCCCAGTCTTGTACCAATACCAGGCTGTTTTGATTATTGTATGTAGCCTTACAGTAAAGTTTAAAGTCTGGAAGTATGATACCTCCTGCTTCATTTCTTTTGCTAAGGATTGTTTTGGCTATTCATGGTCTTTTATGTTTCTATATAAATTTCTGTATTGATGTTTCCAGGTCTGAGAAGAATGATGTTGATAATTTAATGGGTATTTCGTTGAATCTGTAGATTGCCTTTCTTCCAATCCATGAGCATGAAATATTTTTCCATTTGTTTGTGTCTTCTTTGATTTCTTTGGGCAGTGTTTTGTAGTTCTTATTGTAAAGATCTTTCACCTCTCTGGTTAGGAAGATGCCAAGATATTTCTCTTTTGTTGTAGCTATTGTGTATAGGACTGAGCTTTTTATTTGGTTCTCTGACTGTTTGTTGTTGGTGTATAAGAATATGACTGAAATGGAAATTTTCTGTCTTGGTATCCACGAATGTATGCTACATTTCAAGTGGCTCAGCTTCTTCCACAGTAAATAAGCCCTGCAGATCAAGAGGCCTAAATCATCAAGAGTGAACAGCCCCCACACAAAGTGTCCTTTTTCCAATGGTGGTTGGCTTGGTCTCTGAACCACAGGTCTCTCTTTTCAGAATCTGGGCAAAATGTTCTCATTTTAGGTCTTGCTATGTTGTCTAGGCTTGTCTTCAACTCCTGGGTTCAAGTAATCTCACCTCAGTCCCCCAAAAGTGCATAGCTCTTTTGCACGTTACAGGTGCACTTCTTTTTTTTTTTTGAGTTGGAGTCTCACTCTGTCACCCAGACTGGAGTGCAGTGGCCGCTCCTGGCCACCGCAGCCTCGACCTGCTGGGCTCCGGCGATCCTTCAGCCTCAGCCTTCCAAGTAGCCGCAATTACAGGCGTGCACTACCACGCCCGGCTAATTTTTTGATTTATTGTAGAGATGAGGTCTCGCCAAGTTGCCCAGGCGGGTCTCGAACTCACGGGCCCAGGCAATCCACTCACCTCAGCCTCCCAAAGCGCGGGAATACAGGCTGAGCCACCAAGTCTGGCTACATGTGCACTTCTTAATGAAACCCGTTCTTTTTACATAGACACCTTGTAGACAGTAGAAACCAACTTGATTAAGATAAAAATAACATCAAATTCATAGAAAACCTACAAAGAGGAAAAGATGGAAAATTCTGATTGAGACAATTATTTGGCAGTCTTATTAGTTGGATTTGACCTTGGTTAATGCCTTTTATACCTTTAATAGGAATGCTAATAAGGCTTTGCATATTTGTTTCTTGTTTGTTTAATTTGCTTGTATGTCTTGTATCTCCCCATTTAGAAGCCATAAAATTACAGATGATTGTACAGCAGGAATATCACCCCCTGGAAACCATCACTGAACCCTACTATGTGTTGTCCAGCACAGATGTCAGCCCTCTCAACAACACTCTTCGGAATTACAGCAGTGATCTGCCTCCAACCCCACTCTCTCACGTAGATCAGATAGGGTGAGAGTTTCATGATTCCCTATCTCTCCAGAGTGTACTTTCGCTTTTGCCTAATAAATAGCTCTCTGCTTTTGCAATTGGTGTGTCCAATTCTTTGCTGGAGACATCAAGAATCTGGTTAGCGTTGAAGGTCTTTCACCTACTTGTCAGCACTATTAATAACTGTGAAATTGTTTCTACTAGTTTTCATGTCCTGTGCTTACGATTTCAAGTTCAAAGAGGAGTGGCCAAGTGGCTGAGCCATATGTCATATCCTAGTTGCTGGGGTGGAGGAAGAATAATATCCCCCTGACTCAGCTTCCCTAGCCTCATCAATACTACACAGAATGGGGCATTCCCCCCAATAGGAAGGAGGTTTGCATTCTGGTGGTAAATGAAACAAAACAAAATGTCCACCATGCCCAATTCCTCCTTTTCTCTCAGACTGGTTTTTCTTCCTAGTTATTCTGTTCTTGTCAGTTGTCAATATTCATCATAATCCCATGCTACTAGGCTTGAAACTTTAGAACTATCCTCAGCTCCATCATCTGCCCATATCATGAGTAACTCTCCAGATTTCTTAGGTTTACCTTGCTTTCTCTCACTACTACTACTTTAGTAAGATGACTTTTGCAACAGCATAGAATAGAGAAGAGTTTGGAAATTGGGTGTCAGATTTCTACAACCTTACAGCTGGAATAGACCTTTGAATGTATCTATTATTGTAGTAGTCTTACCTAGGAGTATTCCTAAGAATTCTTTTTTTTTTTTTTTTGCTGGAGTGGAGTGGCATGATAATTGCTCATAACAACCTCAACCTCCTGGGCTCAGGCAATCATTCCACTTCAGTCTCCAGAGTAGCTGGAACTACAGGCACATGCCACCACACCCAGGTAAGGTTTTGCTTTTTTGTAGAGATGAGGTCTTGCTATGTTGCCTAGGCTTGTCTCCAACTCCTGGGTTCAAGTAATCTTCTCATCTCAGCCCCTCAAAGTGCTGGGGATATAGGCATGAGCCACCATGCCCAGACTTGAATTCTTATGGCATTCACACACACAGACACACACACACACACACACACACACACACACACTCACACACACACACACACGCATATTCTGGCATCTGATATGGGACCTTTGTTTATATGTATAGAAGTGTTTCTGAGGTGCATCCTGGGTTGAGAACTGCTGACTTTCAATACCCTTGTTTTAAAGACAAGGAAACTGGGGCCCAGAGAAAAGTTAGCTGTTTGAAATCACACAGTGAGTTAGAAAGGGTCAGGAAAAATCCCAGATCTTCTGGCTTCTGGTCCAGTGCTATTAAGAACTCTTGCTTTTTCTCTCTGAAATGAAAATTTTCTGTCTTTGTTTGTATCCATGAACGTATGCTACATTTCAGTGGCTCAGCTTCTTCCACAGTAAATAAGCCCTGCAGATCAAGAGGCCTAAATCGTCAAGAGTGAACAGCACCCGCACAAAGGGTCCTGTTTCCAATAGCGGTTGGCTTGCTCTCTGGACCACAGGTCTCTCTTGTCAGAATCTGGGCAAAATGTCCTCAAGAGCCTCAAGTAGGGAGGGGATTCGGGAAGTACCATAAATAAAGGACAGCCCAGCCAAGGCCATGCTTCTGTGTCTGGCAGGATTCTGACTGTCTGGACCTCTGTGCACTCAGATCTTTGTTTCAATTACTCATTGACCCTTCTTCAATTCTTGGCTGTTCTTTAGCCATCTGGTTCTCATCTTGGGAATCTACTTTTTTTTTCCCCCTGCTCTCCGAGTTTGACCAATCACTGTGCTTTGGATTGGTTTACCACTAGCTCTGGGCAATCTCTTCGAAACCCAGAGCTCTGATGCTTTCTATTATGTTGCTTTTTAAATTTTGCTTGCTTTATAAAACTTGTGCTTTCCTATGAAGATTCCCAGCAGGAAATGCCTTTTATTTAATGCCTTCCTGCTCCAAATCTACCTTAGGGCAAAGAAAGCAAAGAATGGGAAAAGAGTTGTAGCAGAATCATCTCTCCATCAGAGAGGAGCCATTCTTTCTCCCAAACCCTCTGCTTCCAGAAAGGGGGCTAGCATCAAAGTCTGAGCACCCCACCCTAGCTCAAGCAGGAATGACATGGTCATTCCTAGCCTTTAGGAAGCAACTCTAAGCGCTGTGAAGTAAGGATTAGAGGAAGAAAGGCTGTGGAAGGGGAGACAGTCAATCTATGGTAGCTACTGTTAATACTTAAGGTGAGAGATGATGAGACCTGAATCGGGCAGAGGGAATGGGATGACAAGGAGTAATAGGTGGAAAAATAGTCATTTTGGTGGGAGAATTGACAGGACTTTGTAACTGACAGGACGTGGGAGATGAGGGGGAAATTAAAGATGACTAGGTTTGAAGTTTGAGACCTGGGAGGATGTTACCATTACTAGAAAGAGAGAATAAGAAGAGCTGTTTTGAAAGGAGGGTGGGGCTGGGTATGGTGGCTCATGCCTGTAAGCCCAGCACTTTGGTAGAGGATTGTCTGAGCTCAGGGGTTCAAGATCAGCCTGAGCAAATCTCTACAATAAATAAAAGTTAGCCAGGTGTGGTTCGTGCACCTGTGGTTCCAGCTCGCCTGAGCCCAGCTGGTAGAGGATGTGGTGGCCGTGACTATGCCACAGCACTCCAGCCTGGGCAACAGAGTCCATGCCACAGCACTCCAGCCTGGGCGACAGAGTGAGACTTGGAATAAAAAAAAAAAAAGGTGGGTGGAAGGCAGTGACATTAGCTTTTTACATGAGAGATGCAGAGATTCAAGAGTATGTTTCCATCAGGCAGTTGAATCTGCAGGGCTGATTAAGGAGTTCTGGGCTGCAGATATCAATATGGAAGTTTCAGAGTGAGGAAAATGTGGATGGGGAGCACGTAGAGTGAGGAGTCCGAGGCTTGAGCCCAGAGAACACCTACATAAAAACCCCAAACACGGAGGACAGCTCAAGGTAGAGTGTGAGAAGGAGCTAAAGTCTTGGGAGAGAAACAGGAAAGGGTGGTGTTGTTAGCTAGGCCTGATTTCAGCTACAACTGCTACTCCAGTCCTTAGGAAAGAGCACAGGCCCTCACATCAGATGAAGCACTAAAGCAGGTTTCTGGATAACTTACATATTCCTCACTCACTTTAGCCTCACTTATCAAGGTTTTGCAGAACAAATAAGAGTAACTACTTCATAATCAAAGTTAATATCGCTCAGACTTTCTATACAATTCCCCCCACCTCTCAACCTCTTTTGGTTCAGTAAGAGGAAACTGCAAAGACTGGAGGGCGAGGCTGAAGACCGGATATATAAAGAATAGCTAATACATATTAATGAAGTGCCCCCTCCGGCCAACCAGGTTCGGGGGAACCTAGCCTGGGCACACTGGGGTCCCGCCTCCTCATGAATATGTAGATAGCGCGGCCCGCCGCGCTCTGCCCCGCCTCTACTCTTCTCCCTCGCAACGGACTCTCCCTTCAAACGGGAAACAAGATGGCGGCGGCGGGTCCGAGTACTCGGGCCTCTTCCGCGGCGGCAGCGGCAGTCCTGAGTCGGCGGGGCCGGCGGGGCCGCTGTGACGAGACGGCGGCAGCTAAGACTGGGGCCCCGGGCCCGGCCTCTGGACCCGCGCTGTTGGTGCTGCCGCCGCCGTTGCTGCAGACGCCGCCGCCGCCGCGGCCGGAGGAGTCGGGCTGCGTCGGGTGCCTGGAGACCCCGGGGGAAGCGGCGGCCCTGCCGTGCGGCCACTCGCTGTGCCGAGGCTGCGCCCAGCGCGCCGCCGACGCGGCGGGCCCCGGTTGTCCGCGCTGCCGAGCCCGCGGCCCGGGCTGGACCCGCCGTCGGGCCCGCGACGACGGCCAGGCCGACGCGGAGGTGCCGGGCGAGCGCGCCCGCCGCGGCCAGCCGGAGCGCTGCCGCCCGCGCCGGGACGGGGGCGCGGCCGCCGCGGGGCCCAGGCCCGAGCCGGAGCAGCGCGTCGCGCCGGCGGAGCCAGGTGGAGCCTCCCGTCTTCCCCTTGGGTCCGGAGCGGGGCCGCGCGCACCCCGGCCTGGCCTGGTTAGGGGGTGGGGAGTCCCGGGCCCTACCCGAGCGGGCGTGGAGAGTTCTCGTGGGGTTGGAACCCGGGCTCTGCCCAGGTGCGGTGCGCGTTTCCGAATTTTGAACTTGGGAATGAAGTACGGGCACATTGGGTTTGGAGGGGCAGGGAGGGGACCCCGCGCCTTTCCTAAGTCGGAAGTTTGGAGGGAAGCAGGGTTCTTGGAACAAGTTAAGGGCATGTTGGAATTGGTGTGTGGAGGGGGAGGGGCCCGGAGGACCAGAGAAGTAAGTGCTTGTTTTAGCGTTGGGTGA
Organism: Tarsius wallacei; assembly: GCA_963574415.1. Lineage (NCBI taxonomy): Eukaryota > Metazoa > Chordata > Mammalia > Primates > Tarsiidae > Tarsius > Tarsius wallacei. The sequence continues at coordinate 19,260 of CAUYQG010214851.1, read as the reverse complement.
AGGGGTTGGGGGTCGTATTGCTTGGAGAGATGAGGCCCTTGGGCCTCGGTGGGTCAGTGAGGGGTGTGGAGGACCCGGCGTTCAGGGGACAGGTTGAGTTTGAGGATGTAAACGGAGTTTTTCAGACTTGAGAGCAGAGTGGGTTGGGAAAATGAGCTCACATGTGCAGTTCTTTTCATAAAGTCTTGAAAAATGCATGCGTAGCACAGAGTCTGGCACATCGTGAGGAAGCAATAAATGACCGCTATTTAGATTTATAATATTACTACTAATAAGCTCCGGTAGTGGCCGACAAACAAGCTGGTTTGGGTTTAAAAGTTTTGGAAACGAAGATTGGCTGGCAGGATGTGCTTCTGTCTCCTTGGCAGGGTAGGTTTCCTACTCTCATCCTGGCAATTAAAAGTCGGCTGCAGGACTTTTTTCTTGAACTTCTTTGTCTTTTTTACCACCAGCATCCTTGGTTCTGAGCTTTGAGTTAGAAAGTCTCTGGTTTAAAACACAAAACCAGACTCTGTTATAACTGAGGACTCTCTTGGGGACACATCTAGTCAACATAGCATCTACAGCTGTTTGATAAAAGAGCTTACCTTAGGACAAGATTTTCAAGAAACATAAGCCAGGTATTTGCATCTTTTGTGTTGGGAATTCTGCCGTGTGTTATTTTTAGTAGGGAAAGGAAGGCATTGCTTGTGTAGGAAAGTGCAGCCCCTAGAACTACAGGTTCCAGAGTGCAATCTGTTTTCATGAGCGGCCAGAGACACCAGGCACACTGTCCAGGGATACCTCGCTTTTATTTCTGGGATTGAGGGGACCTATATCTCACTCTATGTTTCTTGTTACAATCCTTTTAAGCTTCACAACATCCCTATGAGATAGGCACTTTTATTTCCATTTTATAGATGAAACTGAGGCATATAAAGGCTAAGTATTTTGCTTGAGGGTGAAAACACAATTCTGTCTTACTCCTGCTCAGATCATTTGGGGATAAAGACTTCTCCAAATGTCTCTAATTTGTGAATGCCATGTGATGATTTCATATGCTATTTAGTTTGCTTCAAAGTATGAGACAGTGTTTCTCTGGTCTCCCTTCTAGTACTATTGATTATATGGTCAACTGGGATTGAAATTTTTGTTTTGATTTCCTAAGCTTGGAGCCCGTTGTGAAATATCAGACCTGAAATTTGAAACACCAGAGGGAGTTTGGCTTGATGATTTGTGAAAACTTTTTCCCTTTAAGACATTTTTGTCATAAAGTGTATCAATGATAAGGGAATGTTATCTAAAATGAGATTCCAAATTAGGATCTGTTGAGTCACCTAGTATTCGTCACTTACTTTATATGTTTATGTGAGGATTATAATGAAAAATATTTTTCCTGAATGTTCTGGTTGTTGGATCGAGTGTATACAAACAACTTTAGAAGAATAGAAAAATATTGCTGAACAGGACTTGGGAATTATCTTTTAGCTTCTGTGGGTTGTCTGAATCTCTGGAAATTATATATATAGTATTTTTCAAATTAAAGATTTTAACAGGCCAGGTACAGTGGCTTATGCCTACAATCCCAGCACTTAGGGAGGCCAGGGCGGGAGGAGTTCTTGAGCCCAGGAATTTGAGACCAGCCTGGGCAACATAGTAAGAACTTTATTGCTACAAAAAATAAAAAAAATTAGATGTGGTGGTACGTACCTGTAGTCCCAGCTACTCAGGAGCTGAGGTGGGAGGATTGCCCGAGCCCAGGAGTTTGAGGCTGCAGTGAGCTATGATTGTGCCACTGCACTGCAGCCTGGGTGGCAGAATGAGACCTTGACTCAAAAAATAAAATTTTTTTTTAATAGGCAGTGCAGTCACATGATTCAAACAAAAATTATAAGAAAATATATAGTGAGAAGTTTCTCTCTTACCCCTTTTTTTGCATTCCCACCAAAAAGTCTTATATTCTTACACAGTTTATGCATCCACATGAGAATCCAAGTATAGTATTTATTTTTTTGCCCTTTTTATACGAAAGGTTGTATACTATACACACTGTTTTGTAACTTGCTTTTTTTGTTCAACAATATGGTGGAAGGCTTTCCATATCAGTACATAGAAATTTTGGTGGTGCTAGTGACATTTTTGTCTTTTGCTAGCTTCTCAGAAAGCTTTTAAGGTCCAGAACCTTAATTACCCCTATGTAAATGTTTTATTTACTTATATGCATTGTCAGTTTGGTTTTGGATGAAGAGTCAGTTCTGGCTGATGTGTGAAACCTTGTGTGTGAAGGCTGTATCAGTGATCATTTCAAGGTGAATGCAGACTTCAACTTACTTTCTTTGAAGAGCTGTAGCTCCTTGTATATATCGACATGCTAAGTATTTGGATCATCTTGAGTAGTATTAAGTAATTCTGTAAGGAGTGCTAACTCTGTGCCAGGTACTGTTCTAGGTCCTTGGGAAACATCAGTGAATGAAATATTAAGGAACCCTCTCTCATGGAGCTCATATTCTATATTTAGAGACAGTCTTGATCTATTGATTTTAAAAACATATTTACTGCACAGACATACATACGTAGATACAGAACTATACATCACAGCTACTTGTAAGCTTAATTTAAAAATGTTTAATTAATTTTAAGAAATAATTTAGTCTTCTGACTTGGAATCAAAGATGATTCTAAATTATACTCCTTTGAACTTGAAACCAATAACTTTTTTTTTTTTTACTTTATAGGACATTCTTTTTCTTCTACTGGGGGAATGATTGAAGAGAAGAACTAGATAAAGGCTAATGAAACTTTTAAATTGACAGTTTAAATTTTTTTTCTATTTGTGGTGTTAAAAATGCATTTCAAAAATTGAATAGATTAAAAAAATTGAATAGTGCCTCATTTATCCCTTCTCATCCCATCTCAACTTCCCTATTTACTTAGGGTTAACAAGTATACATTTCGTCTTTCTGTGAAAAACAAGTAGTTCTGGTTTATTACTCAGTTGGCAGACAATGTTTGCTATGTATGCAGCCTAAATTACATTTAGGACCAATGAATAATAAAACCATGTGATCAGTTGTGTAAAAGGACAGGAATTTCCCTGGTCTATGAGGATTTGTTTTAAAATATATAAAATGACTCATCCTGTAATGTTTACTGACACATATTCCAGAATTTGAGAGTGTCCTTATGTATTGTACCAATGCAGGGAACACTTGCCATTTGCTTATATGTTTTGTAATACTCTTGATGAGATTGCCTTACCATGTATTCTACTAACTAAGCGTTAATTGCTGTTCAAGGAATAGCTCCAGTCTGTAGAATTCATGATTGAGCAGCAGGAATTTAGGAGGTATTTATTTGTTCGTTCATATTTCTACTCCTGGTGTAACTTCTAGTTAATCTTGGAAGAGTTGCCCACCTTGAATTCATTTATATCTGAATTTGTTTGAGTATATAATGTAGAATATGTTTGTCAAATTTCATTCCACTAATTCAGTGAACATTTTGGGGGGCACACACTGTGCAAGATGATACAATAAAAAAAGATAAGTAAGACATGGTCCTTGTTCTTTAAGACTTTCTGTGTGGGGAAACACATACTCAAGTAATACAAAGTGTTAAGTGAGATAAACACATAATGCTAACAGCGTATAGCAGTGGGCTTACTGACAGTGTAGAGGAACCTGACAGGAAGGCGTTTGAACTGTATGTTGACAAACGAGTAGGAATTCACCAGTTGAGGGAGGAGGGGGTGCCCATTCCAGACAGAAAAGCCTGCATGTACAAAAAGCATGAAGGTACTTGGGATGTTCAAGGACTGGCAAGAAGTTAAACATAAGGGGAGTGTGACGTAGGAGTGGGAAATAGAGGAGAGACTGTGGAAGTCCTATAAAAGGTATTGTGTGATTTTTAAGTAGTGGATTGGCATCATCATAATGCGCTTTAGAAAGACAATATGCATTGGTTGGCAGAGGAAAGATGTGAGTAGAAAGTGAAGGGAGGAGCTGGGCTCAGTGGCTCAACCTGTAATCCTGTGCTTTGGGAGGCTGAGGTGAGTGGATTGCCTGAGCCCGCGGGTTCGAGACCTGCCTGGGCAACTTGGCAAGACCTTATCTCTACAATAAATCAAAAAAATTAGCTGGGTGTGGTAGTGCGCGCCTGTAGTTCCAGCTACTTGGAAGGCTGAGGCAGAAGGATCGCCGGAGCCCAGCAGGTTGAGGCTGCAGTGGCCGGGAGTCTGGGTGACAGGGTGAGATTCTAACTCAAAAAAAAAAAAAAAAAGAAAGTGAACAGAGGGAGTCCAATTGGGGACTGTTTTATCAGTTCAGGCAAGAGATGCTGAGAGCCTGGACTAAAGCATTGGCTGTGGGATGTTACCTTCAGGCATACATTGATTTAGTAACCATTTGGGGATCTTCTGTGTGCTGGACACCGGAGCTGCAAGGAGAGGTAAAGCATGATTCTGTCTCAAGTGTAGATGGGAAGATTGGTGTATAAAAATGCAACTGAAATGTGGTATAACAAAAATGTCATAATAGCTGTCATGCAATATATAATTGTAGAAGACAATATGTATATATTAATAGAGCAGGGTAATAGAGAAGGATTTATCTAGGTGTGGTAGCTCACACCCATTGTAATCCCAGCACTTTGGGAGACCAAGGTGAGAGGATTGCCTTAGCCCAGGAATTCGAGACCAGCTTAGGCAACATGGTGGGACCTCATCTCTACAAAAAATTTTAAAAAATTTGTTGGGCGTGGTGGCACGCACCTTTGTGCCCAGCTACTTGGGAGGCTAGGGTAGAAGGATCACCATAGCCCAGCAGGTTGAGACTGCCGTAGCTATGATTGTGCCACTATACTCCAGCCTGAGTGACAGTGAGACTCCAACTCAAAAAAAAAAAAATGTATATATAATGGAGGATTTGGAGACAGACTACCTGAATTCAAATTCTAGCTCTGCCATTTACAGCTGTATGTTATTGGACACTGTCTATATCTTACTTTGTTTGGAAAATGGGAATAGTAATAGCAAAATCAGGAAGATGTTTGTTAAGGCTAAATGAGTTTTTACAACATTTGGCATATAAGGAGCTCAACAAATGTTAGCTATCTTCACAAAGAAGTGAATCTAGCTTGGATGGGTCAGGAATGGCGTTTGTGAAAGACAGACATTTGACCATGAGTATTCCTTAGGTAGATAAGGGCAGGGTAAAGATGAGAGAGGGAAATAAATACATTTAAAGGCATGGTAGCATGAAACAAGGAGACTTCTAGAGAGTAAATAGGAGCGCTAAGAGCATAGAGTGCATATGGGACAGTGGAAGGATGCGTAATCGTAGAAATGGACTGTTGCTGGATAATAGTGGACTTTGAATGCCATGCTCAGGAGTAAGGCTTCACTGAGGAATTTCAAAGAGGATTTCATCTTTGCACTTTAGAGGGATCACTCACTTGGGGTAATGTGACAAATGGATTAGAGGGCCCAAATTCTCTTTTTTTGCAAGATGGCTAACTAAAATAAGCTGAAAACTCCTCTGCTACAAATATCCAGAACAACTAGATAATGAAGATTAGCAATTCTTTTAAATGCATTCTTGAACATGGAGGAAAGACAGGAAAATTTCCAGGTTCCAGAAATTAAAAACAGAACTAAAACTCAAACTGGAAGTCTTTGAGCCTATGCTGTGTTGCTCTGGAGCAGGGTGAAGGGGTGGGGCGAGGGGTTATTTCTGGTTTTCTATTCCTAGCAGATTGGGTTTTAACCATGTACAAAAAGGAACCAATATTAATACGTCTGCATAAAGCTGTGATTCTTTATGTGCAGCATTCTAGATGAAAGGGTGGGCTAGAAAAATAATATTCCATTTGACACTAGGCGATAACAAGAAATCTTGTCATGATTTTCTTGGGCTCCATGCAAAGAAGAAATGGAAAAAAAAAAAAAAAAGGCTTCTCTGAGAAATTGAAGCATAAGATCTGTGCCTTGCTCACATTTGGGATTTGAGTTTATATTATGTGACTCAGGTATCCCTGTGCTGAAAAATTAATATAAAAACTGGCTCCAAGCTAGTGATACCCCTGGGTCACCTGGAGAAGGGGAAAACAAGATTCTGAGAGGTACTGTCATACCTCAGACCCCTCAAGGGATACTTACAGAAGAAATAAACCCAACTGAAAATGAACTGGTAATTAAAAACGATGACACAGGAAATGGTTTTCTACCACAAATAAGAGTCAACAGGTAAAGCAGGAGGATTATAGCTCCAAGAACTGGGATAATTGAGTGGCAGTTTGAAAGATAAATTAGCATATTTTAAGTGATGAAAGACATTAAATAATTAACATCCCAAGAAATAAGTAAGACATTATGAAACAGGCACATTTGAGAAAGAGCTAAACATAATGAAAAATATAGTCAGTGAGGTTAAGCTCAGTAAATTAAGTGAAAATAGTTTATATAGATGAAGAGAAAATCAGTAAGGTGGAAGATAGATATGAGAAGATTCTTGAGAATACAAAACAATAAGTTAAAATGAAGGAAAATATGAAAGGGGTGAAGAGATATTAAAAGGACAGATCAAGAAGATCTGCAGTAGCTATGATTGTGCCACTATACTCCAGCCTGAGTGACAGAGTGAGACTCCGACTCAAAAAAAAAAAAAAAAAAAGCATTTGGAGACAGACTACCTGGATTCAAATTCCAGCAGTCTACTACCATTTATAGTTGTATATTATTGGACACTGTCTATATCTTACTTTGTTTGGAAAATGGGAATAGTAATAGTGTTAATTCCAGGGGCATAATAGATAAAACGAAGGTGATGTGGGATTTGAAGAGATGATGCTGGGAATTTTTTAGAATTAATTAAAAGTCCTGAATCCTTAGGTTTAAAACTTATAAGACCGTATCAAGAATTAACAACAATAAGCCCCCACCACTAAACACGTTGCAGTGAAACTACAAAACACCAAAGACACTATTAAATGTAACCAAAAAGAAAAGACAAAGGAGTAATAATCAGACTGAGAGACCATATAATTAACAAGAGAGGCCAGAATAAAATGGAATAATATTCAATTCACATGTATAGAATCATATACCTCCTGAATTACAGAATATATGTTCTTTTTAAACAGGCAGCATTTACATAATTTTCCCAGACTCTATTAGGCACAAAGTAAGTTTCAACAAATATGAAAGATTAATATATAAGCCATGTTATCTGATCACAATACAATATTATATATTAATAATATTCAATAATATTCAAAATTGAATAATATCTTCATTGTTGAAAGTGATCTGTATTTCATACTTAGATAAGGCAAAATAAAAACTTTTTTTAAAAGATGCAAAGAATTGCACAGAAGTTAGATTAGAAAATGTAGTTTATTTAGAAAGCAAGTTAGAGAGAGAGAAGAGAAAGGCAATTCACCTCTCCAAGGTAGGGGAGAGGGCCAAAGCTAGGAAACATGGTGATGGCCATAGCTCACAGAGCACAAGACCACACCGAAGTCTAGTAAGGCAATGGCCCAATACAAATTTTTTAAGGCAAAAATACAGAGAATTTTCCAGTTTCTGAGAGAAACGCGAGGTGTGACAATTAAGTTCATGAACTCATCCTAGAAAAAGTACTACGTACCTCATTACTGAATATCACAACAGTCACCTTTGAAGTGCTCCTCTTGGGAAGCTATGGACCTACTCTAGCACCTCGTCCACCTGTCAAAGCAATTTTGGAACTCTTTCTGGAATGGCCGTCAGAGCTGTTGTTGTATTCCCCGTGATGTCCTAAATGTCATCAAAATGCTTTCCTTTCAATATTTCCTTTATCTTTGGGTAAAGAAAAAAGTCATTGGGGGCCAGATCAGGTGAGTAGGGAGGGTATTCCAATACAATTATTTGTTTACTAGCTAGAAAAATCTCCCTCACACACAGTGTTGTGTGAGCTTGTGCATTGTCCTGACGCAAGAGCTTCGGGACCATTTTTGCCCACAACTTTCTCATGCCAAGATTTTCAGTTAAGATTTTCCTTAGTGTTTCTCTACAGATGTTTATTTGATCATCTGCGCATAGCTTCTCACAGCCAGCCAATGATTTTGATGCACAGTTTGGTGAATTTTTGCAAAGTTTTCATCAGCCCTGCTCTTTACTAGCTGTTCTAACCTCTCTTCATCAGTGATGCTTTCTCTCCCCTCAGAAGAATGTTTAATCCATTTGTACATTGCCATTTTTCTTCATGGCGTTATCCCCATAAACTTGGATTAACATGTCCCTGATTTTACTTCCACTCTTGCCAAGTTTAACAAGAAATTTAATGTTTGTTGTTCTATTTCAAGCTCTGACATTCTTTTGATGGCCCACAAAAACATGCAGCCACAATAATGAATGCCACTCAGCAAGACACCACCACACATCGACATGAACATAGCTGTGAGATACTGATATGCCAAGGTTGTGAAACCTTACCGAGTTGTTTGTACAGTGCTGCCAACATAAGCATACGGTGACAAGTTCACGAACTTGAATATCAGACCTAATATTATAAGCCTAAATAATGTACTGCAGGAAGAAAGAAATGTAACTTAGGGAAGAAAGCAGTGCATAAGAAGTCATGGGGAGCAAAGAAGTTAGTAGGCAATCTAAGCCAATGTTGACTGTATAAGTGAAAATAATTATGACTAATTTGGGAGGAGTTTAAAACCAAGGTAGAACTAAAATACTAGGCAAGAATAAAACGTATGCTGGGAGGGAAAGTGATTCTTGTTAAAGAGTTCTAAAGTTGTATATATATGATTTCTGTAGAAGGACAGAAATATTGATTAACTTTAGACTTTAAGTCAGATGCATGTGTAAGATTTAAGGGTAACCACTAAAAAGATTTATAATATATAACTTGATCTACTACACATATATAGAGTCATACACCTCCCAAATTACAGAATATATGGTCTTTTTCAATAAATAGGCAGCATTTACATAACTTTCCTAGACTCTATTAGGCACCAATTAAGTTTCAACAAATATGAAATATTAATATATAAGCCATGTCATATGACCACAATACAACAAAATTAGAAATTAATAATATAACCAATTTCCCCATCCAATCCATGCTTGGAAATTTTTTTAAAAAGTAAACTTCTGGCCAGGCACAGTGGCTCATGCCTGTAATCCCAGCACTTTGGGAGGCCAAAGTGGGAAGATTGCTTGAGCCCAGGAGTTTGAGGCCAGTCTGGGCAACACAGCGAGACATCTTTATGAAAATAAGCCGGGTGAGCTGGTATGTCTGTAGTCCTAGCTACTTGGGAGGCTAAGGAGATGGGAGGATCACTTGAGTTCGGGAAGTTGAGGCTGTGGTGAGCCTGGATCATGCCACTGCATTCCAGCCTGGGTGACAGAGTGAGACCTTGTCTCAAAAACAAACTTCTGAATAATGTGGGTAAAGAATGAAACCACTGGTTGACCACTGAAGACGTTAGAAAAGTAACAGCAGATTAAATCTAAAGGAAGTAGAAGATAGGAAAGAATAAAGGTAAAAGCAGAAATTAATGGAATAGAAACAGAAGAGGATTAACAGCCAAATTTTAATTCACTGAATATTAATATAGGATCTATATTTTAGGCAGACTTCCTGCAAGATTGATCAAGGAAAAAGAAAATCATGATGGCATAAATAATGTTAGGAGTGAAAAATATGGCTGTAGATATAATAAAGATTTTTTTTTTAAACCCATAAGTATAGAATGTGGAAAACTTTATGCCCATGAATTTGAAAAATTAGATAAAATAGTTTTGTAGAAAGATAACCTATCACAGCTGACTCAAGAATAAATAGGATATATGAATATAAATATAACTAATAAAGTAAAATCTACCCACTAAGTAATAGCAACCACAGATGCAATTGAGCAAAACACAAAATGTGGGGAACTACAGGACAAATGGCCCACTTTCTTCCACAAATAAATTGCATGAAGGAAGAAAAAAAAAAAAAAACAATAGAGAAAGCATGGATTAAAAGACAACCAATTTAAGTGTATGAATTTATTTGGATCTTGATTTGAAAATATGTGGGCCAGGCACAGTGGCTCACACCTGTAATCCCAGCACTTTGGGAGGCTGAGGCAAGAGGATTGGTTGAGTCCAGGAGTTTGGGACCAACCTAGGCAGCATAGTGAAACATCATCTCTACAAAAAATAAAACTACTCAGAAGAAGGAGGAGGAAGGAATGCCTGAGCCCAGGAGGTCGAGGTTGCAGCGAGGTGTGAGCCATGATCATGCCACTGTACTCCAGCCTGGGTGACAGACTGAGACCCTGACTCAAAAAAACAAAACAAAACAGAAAATCCAAACAACTATATGAAAACATTTGATGGGAACTTGAGTACTGACTGGATATTTGTTGGTATTAAAGACTATTAAATTTTTAGCATGGCAGTAGTTTCTGGTTATATATTTTTAAAGAGTCCTTTAGTAAATGCTAAATGCTAAAATGTTTAGGGCTAAGATTATATGATGTGTAGGGTTTGTTTCAAAATCATTCAAGGGGATGAGGGGACAGGTAATGATTAGGAGAAGAGAGAAAATAAGATTGACAATGAGTTGATTGCTGAAGCTAGGTGATTGATATGCAGGGGTTCATTATACTGGTCTCTCTAATATATTTGAAACTTCATAATAAAAAGCAGGGGGAAAATTCTGTCCATTGAAGAAAGATGATGAAGGATGGGTGATTCTTTTGTTTTTCCTTGTTAATCCTCAAAGGCCTTAGAGACATCCTGAGACCTAAGGGCTGATTCTCTGATTCCTTTAATTATCAACCCCCTCAGATCCTACATTTTTGTCATATCCTCTTGATCATTATAGTCCCACCCAGGATCTACATTTGGGTACTTTTGCTGGGCTGGTTGAATGCCCAGCCCTGGAGGGGGTTTCCATATGGACATTGCAGCCCTTCTGATCATTCCCCTTGTTCTTGGTACAATGGCTATCTCCCCAAGACCTCAACATTTTCCCAATGGACTACCTAGGGTAATGTTAGAGGGAGAATTTTTATTTCACCCTTTTTCTTAGTCCTGGAACATCTTTCCAGTTTTCATTGCCCCAACGGACTATCGGGGGAATTTTAAGGGAGCTTTCCTGACCTCCCTCCCTAGGCCTAGACTGTTTATTACCCATTCTCGGTTACCAGGTATGCTGTGTGATTTCGGAGTTTCCCAAAAGGGTGCTCAACTTCTCTTACTGGAAGTTTCTCCGAGTCCTTAAGACTCCAGGTGTTTCCCGAAGTGCTCAACCCCCTTATTGGAGGTTTCTTGCAAACTTCAGGATCCACTTATGGGACAATGAAAACGCGGATTGGGACTCCACCATTGCTTCTATCTTGAGATACATCTCTGTTTCTGTCTCTGTGTCTCTGTCTCTGTGTCTCTGTCTCTGTGTCTCTGTCTCTCTCTCTCTCTCTCTCTCTCTCACTCTCTCACTCACACACACTCTCACTCTCACTCTCACGCTCACTCTCTCACTCTCAACCTCTGAGAATGCCCCAACCACCAAGGCAGTACTTACAGTCCAATTTTTCCTACCTTGGCTCGTGCACGAGGTTGCCTGGTTGCCGCGGTGCCTTTCTTTTCTTCTATATCCCTTCTGCTGTCTCCTGAGCAATAGTCTTGGGCTTATCTGCAGCCTTGCAAGCACCTGAGACGCCCAAGCAGAGTAGGCCACCCGAAATTGGGTGGGACGTGTCTCCGCCTCTGCTGGGGTCCTCCTCCTGCAGACGCAGAGTATCCCAGAGAGCCCCCAAATTGTGAGAAACGAACTTACTTGTCCAGAATCAAAGGATGGACAAAGAGACATGGAGTGCAGCAGAAGCGAGACTTTAATGATGGTTGGGTGTCTGGTGGGCAGGCACCGAATGGTTGATTCTTATGCAGACTATTCCAGGGAATAAAAAAGTATTTTCAGATTCATGTTGAGGGGCTTTGAAAACTTGATAAGAAAATCACTAAGGACAGTGTGAGAAAGGAAAAGTACAGGCCATTCTCATGAACACAGACTTTTAGAATTCCAAATGAAATATATATGGAATCTAGTATTATATTTTTTTGAAAATCACAGCCAAGAGGCATTTATTCCTAGAATGGGAGTTTGGCTTAGCATTAAGACTCTAATGTAATTTACCATATTAACAAACTAAAGGAGAGTAAAACTGTATAATCATCTCAATAGATGCTAAAAAAAAAAAACATTTGACAATTTACCATTTATGACTGTGCATGATGGCACACGTCTGTAATCCCAGCACCTTTGGGAGGCTGAGGCGAGAGGATTACTTGAGGCCAGGAGTTTGAGACCATTCATTCGTTATCAAAAAAACCTTGAACACGTGGAATAGGTACAGGGACTTTACTTGGAAGTGGAACTTCTCAATAAGGATGGTTAGTGGCCAACAATAGTTGAGACAGTTTTGAGGAATGTGATAGGTATTCTAACTTTATCAAATATCAAGCTATTTGAAGTCATATTAATTAAAACAGTGAGGATTGGTGTCAGGATGGTTGAATAACTAATGTTGCAGAATTAAAGAGTCTAGAAACATGCCCTCATGTATTTGAATTTGGTGGATAACAGATGACATTACAAATCATTGGTGTAAGGGTATTATTTTCTTTTTTTATTTTAAAGATGTGGGGTATAGTCCAGGGTTAGGTACATAAGTGGTCATTGTACAGGTGAAGTTTGGGCTTCCCATTGGTCCTCACTTTGCCCAAGGGTATCATTTTCAGTTGCCATGGATAGTTAGCTAACCTTATAGAAAACAAAAAATAGATCTTTATCTCACACCATATACAAATTTAAAGGCCAAAATATAAAACTTAGAAAATACTAGGAGTATCTTTTTGAAAATTGGGTAGAGAAGAATTTTTTAAAACACAGACACAAAGGAGAATGCTAATTTGATCACATTAAAATTAAAAATGGAATGATAAGAGATATGATAAATCATCGCTAGGAGAAAGTATTTGCAATGAAATAACTGACAAGAGATTGATGTCCAAAACATATGAACTATAAATCACTATGACAGTTACCTTATTAGAAAAATGGTGAAGGGGCTAGGCATGGTGGCTCACATCTGAACTCCCAGCACTTTGGGAGGCAGAGACAGGAGGATCGCTTGAGGCCAGAAGTTCATGACCAGTCTGGTAAACATAACGAGATCCCTGTCTCTACCAAAAAAAATTTAGCCAGGTGTGGTTGTGTGAGCTTATAGTCCTAGCTAGTTGTAAGGCTGAGGCAAGGGGATGGCATAAGCCCAGGAGTAAGAGGTTGCAATGAGCTATGATTGCACCACTGCACTCCAGCCTGGGTGACAGAGTGAGACCCTGTTTCAAAAAAAGAAAAATGGTGAGGGGATTTGAATATACATTTCATAGGAGAGGATAACTGAAAGGCCAGCAAACATCTGGCATGATGTTCAACATCATTAGCAATCAGGGAGATGCAAATTTAAACAGATGCCATCAGACTCCTGTAATTTGTGATTAATTAATTATAGTTAATGTGAACCGGTATACTGCTGGAGGAGTATAAATTAGTATATAACCACATTAGAGAGCAGTTTGGCCTTACCTAGTGAAGTTGAAGATTCTGCATATTTCTTACTATGTAGAGATTCCATTAATAGGTGTCTGCCCTAGTGAATCTTGTGTGCATGTGTATATGTATACATACACGCATGCAAACACTATGATGCTCACATAACAGCACTGTAGTACTGGAAAAGGTAATAACAGTTGTCCTTGATAGGAGAAGGGATAAATTATGGTTTCTACAATGAATGAACTAAGTCTTTATGTATTGATATGGATACATCTTGAAAAACACTAGGTGAAAAAGCTGCAAAAGGATATGTTATCATTTGATGCTGTTTGTATAAAAAATACACAAAAAATAGTCATTTCAATAGGTTAAGGAGTGAAAAATGAATAAATAATTAGCCAATATAGACTTTCTTTCATGGCGCTTGATAAGGAAAGGAAGGAAATAGGGTGCATGAGAGAAGGAAAGTGCAATGGTTCAGAACCAAGAACAGAACCAATTTCACTCAGAGTTTGGATTCAAGGTATTTTTGGAGAACCTAAGGGTTTGGGCAGAACTTGAACGTCTAAGGGACAGAGATCATACTTCTTTTTGCATGTATACTATAGGAACAGTAAGCTGCCAGTTTGGCTATATATTGCCACTAGTTTTTCCAGGGGCTGGAAATATTTCTCTCATCTTGGTAGAAAGCAGGTCATGAATATAAGAATTATGATTCACAGGAGAAAGTAGAGGCCAGGCCTACAATTACTGAAGCTATTTGTTCATTTTAGCTGTAGATATGAGAGATGATCCTCCCAATTATTAAATTGTGGGAATATATGAGTATTGCTATCTAAACATATTTACCAGTAGCGTGTTTTTTCAGAATAACTGCTTATAGTTCTTCAATGAAACATGTGCATGAATATGTTTATTTTCTGTTTTAGACAGTACTTTGCATACATTTAGCCTGTTGGCTGTGATTCCAATAGGTAAATGACTAGGAAGGACAGAATTCTGTAATAAATCAATCAAATCAGTACACTCTACATTACAATAGCAAGTTTCTTTTACTCATTATTTCTTCCTGTTTTTTATTTATTTTTAATTTAATTTTTGTTCCCCTAAAGACAGGGTCTTACTCTGTCACCCAGGCTGGAGTGCAGTGGTGTGATCATGGCTCACAGCAGCCTCAAACTCCTGAGCTCAGGTAAACCTCCCTCCTTAGCCTCCTGAGTAGCCAGGACTACAGGCATGTGCCACCACGCCCAACTAATTAAAAAAATTTTTTTAGAGAGACAGAATGTCTCTGTGTTGCCCAGATTGGTCTCAAACTCCTGGACTCAAGTGATCCACCTGTGTGACCTCACAAAGTGCTGGGATTACAGGTGTGAGCTACCATGTCTGGCTCTAATTTTATTTTATTATTTTTAGAGACAGAGACTCACTTTTTCTCCCAGACTGTAGTGCAGTGGTGCAATCGCAGTTCATTGCAGCCTCAAATTTCTGGGCTGAAGTGATCCTCGCACCTCAGCCTCATGGGTAGTTGGGACTACAGGCACAGGTCACCATTCTCATCTAAAAGAAGGTTTTGGAGGGTTTTTTTTAAGAGACAAGGTCTTGCTCTGTCACCTAGAGCAGTTTTGAACTCATGGCTGCCCAGACTGGTCTTAAACTCCTGGCCTCAAGCTGTCTTTCCACCTTGGCCTCCCAAGTAGCTGCATTACAGGTATGAACCTTTGCACTTAGAGACAATCTTGCTCTGTTGCCTAGGCTGGAGTCCAGTGGCACAATCACAGGTCACTGGGCTCATGTGATCTTCTTGCCTTTGGCTAATTTTTTCCCCCTTTTTTATAGATAGAAGTCTTGCTGTTTTGCCTAGGCTGGTCTTGAACTCCTGGCCTCAAGTGATCCTCCCACCTCATTTTCCTTAATAGCTAGGATGAGAGACCCAAGCCACCACACCTGGCTTCCTTCCTGTTTTTGCAGTTATTATCTGCTTTTTTGATGCTTAGCCGTACTCACACAAAAGTTAGTTGTTAGGTAGTTGTTTTTTTTTTTTCCTGCAATCACCTAATGTAGATTTTGACTAGTTTTGTACAGTCTCTTGGACTTTGCTAAACCCATTGCTCACTTTTGAGTCTTTGGCTCTGCCTACTATAGGTTAAGCATCCCTAATCTGAAAATTTGAAATCTGAAATGCTCCAAAATCTGAAACTTTTTGAGTGCTGATATGACGTAAGTGGAAAATTCTACACATAGTACTTAATGTAAACTTTGTTTCATGCACAAAACTATTTAAAATATTAGCCAGGTGTGGTAACTATGTACCTGTAATTCCAACTACTTTGGGTTGAGGTGGGAGGGTCGCTTGAGCCCAGGAGTTCGAGACCAACCTGGGTAACATAGCGAGATCCTATCTTTGCACAAACTGAAAATACAATAGCAGGTTGGGGTGACCCATGCCTATAGCCTTAGCTATTGTGGGGGTGAGGTGGAAGGATTGCTCAGGCAGGAGGATCACTGAAGCAGGAGTTCAAGGCTACAGTGAACTGTGACCGTGCCGCCACACTCCATCCTGGGCAGAGCAAGACCCTGTCTCTAAAAAATAAAATAACATATTGTGTAAAATTACCTTCAGGCTATGTGTATATGGTGCATATGAAACATAAAATGAGTTTTTTAGACTTGGAACCCATCCCTAAGATATATATTATGAATATGAATATATTCCAAAATCCAAAAAATTCCAAGATCCAAAACACTTCTTGTCCCAAGCATTTCAGATAAGGAGTACTCAACATTGTAGATGTTTCTGTGATGTATAAACTAGCCTGAAAAATGTAGAAAGTTTTAAGTTTTAACTTGATGGTGATTTGAATTAGTTCTAGGAATGATTCCCTTACTTGATCTGAGGGAAAATTGCATTTCTGTCTTTTTTTTTTTTTTTTTTTAAGGCAATCACTTTGATTTACTCAGGTCATGTATTTTAGGGAAGTAGAGTAGATTTGAAGTCAGAAAACCTGGACTTGAATCTCAGCTCTGCCACCTTTTTCTGATTGACCGTGGCAAAGCTGCTTAACTTTTTGGTTTCAGTCTTCTAGTCTGTAAAAAGTGAATATCACAACCTCACAGACTTGTTTTATGTCTTAAATAAAAATTATAAGTATGGAAGCTTCTAGCACAGTGCCTGGCACTTAATCATTCAGTAAATGTTAATTTACCAGATATGTTCTTTTTCTGACCTTATGGATTAAGCCGTGTTAGATGCTAGACTATATAGCTTTTCTCTTACTCTATGTGTTCTGTTGCCAGGCTACCTGGTTTAAATTCTGCTTCCTCATGTAACTAATTTTCTGACCTTGAGTAAGGCAGTTAGATTTTCTGAGTCTCGGCTTCCATATGTATAAGTAGAAGAAATAATGGTAACAGTTTCAAAGGATTGTTATAAAGTTTAAATAAAATAATCAATATGAAGTGTTTAGTAATATTTAAACAGTATAATCAGATTAATAGGATGAGATAGAAGTTTTTGTAAAAGGAGTGGAATAGATATTAACATAATGAACCATTTGTTTCAGTTTTTACTTGTGTTTGGTCATGAACTGTGGAGTGATATAAAATATATTTCTTACTATGGACTGTGTTTTAAAAAAAACTTTAAAAACTACTGACTAGTTACTGTCTCATGCTCCATAGTATGTCATCAATAAATGTTACTGACAGTAGTAATATATATATTTTGAGTTGGAGTCTCACTCCATTGCCCAGACTGGAGTGCAGTAGCACACTCACGGCCACCTCAGCATCGACCTGCTGGGCTCCGTTGATCCTTCCGCCTCAGCTTTCCAAGTAACTGGAACCACAGGTGTGTGCTACCATGCCTAGCTAATTTTTGATTTATTGTAGAGACAAGATCTCATGGAGTTGCCTGGGCTGGTCTGGAACTCAGGCAAGCCACTCGCCTCGGCCTCCCAAAGTGCTGGGATTACAGGCTGAGCCACCGAGCCCAGGCTACAGTAGTAATTTTTAATCTGTAATGGAGATATACTATTAAATAAAATCGATATATACCGATACACTTGTTAAGCAATATTGTATCACATTTACTAGTGAAAAAGTACTTGTTTTTCATAATTTCTGAAACCTTGAACTGAGATTTTGGTGACTAGGAGATTTGGACCAAAGGGCTGAGAACTGAAGTAAGATTTTGGGAGGATGGCCTAGATTTCCATGATGCTGCAGAACCTGGTGTATAGTAGGTTCTTAAATATTTGTCAGAGGAATGGAATAAATGACTTTATTGTAGCCTTAATTCAAAATTTCTCAACCAGTCAATCTTTAATACCAATCTGATTGATTCATGGAATAAGATTTGCTGTTCTGTTGCATTTCTTTCTCTTAATACCTCTCTAAGACCTCTTATATGTGTTTATCAGCATAGATGACTTGATTACAGTGGTTAGGATGATATAAAATAAGGCGATAATTGTATAAGCTAAGTATGAAAAGAGGAGGAGGGAGTCATTTCTACAAATGTTTCACCACGCCAAAGTTTTCTGTTTTCAAGCTTGCCTCAATGTTTTACCTACTGAATCCCAGGCACAGCAAGAGTCTTATATGTTTACTCTTCTACTGAGATCAGAAGGGTTGTAAAATGCCTGAATGATAGATAGCAATTTTCATTAAATACTTCAGTGTAACATTTTGCATCCTAAATAGCATTCTGGAAAGAACACAGGATTGGAAATTATTGGATCTGAATTTGAATACTGGTTCTATGACTTAGGAGCACAGTGGCTTTGGGCAAGCAGCTTAAACTCTGTGCCCAAGATTCCTCATTTTTAGTCTGTGAATAATATTAGCCATATTGCAGGAGTCTGAGGATTAAATGAGATAATATATATAAAGTGCTTATAGAAAGCAATTACCTAATAAGTGTTACCTGTTATTATATGCAGTCATTCATTTTGTATACATTTATGGAGCACATATCACATAGTATGTGCCAAGCATGCTGCTAGGTACTAGGGATACTAAGATGAGTAAGACATGAAGCTCTGTGAAGGAATGTTAAGAAGTATATTATAGCCGGGCTCAGTGGCTCAGCCTGTAATCCCGTGCTTTGGGAGACTGAGGTGAGTGGATTGCCTAAGTCCGTGGCTTCGAGACCCGCCTGGGCAACTTGGTGAGACTTCATCTCTACAATAAAAATCAAAAAATTAGCTGGGCGTGGTAGCGCGCGCCTGTAGTTCCAGCTACTTGGAAGGCTGAGGTGGAAGGATCACCGGAGCCCAACAGGTTGAGGCTGCGGTGGCCGGGAGCGTATCACTGCACTCCAGTCTGGACAACAGAGTGAGACTCCAACTCAAAAAAAAAAGAAGCATATTATTACAGTAAGTATGCAGCATGGATTTATAGAGAGCAAGGCCCAGATTTAGAGAGGCTTGCTGGTTAATCATTTGGAATTTGCTGTAGAAAAATTGAATAATAGCCAGGCTTGGTGGCTCAGCCTGTAATCCCGCGCCTTTGGGAGGCTGAGGTGAGTGAATTGCCTGAGCCCGCGGGTTCGAGACCCGCCTGGGCAAGCGAGACCTCATCTCTACAATAAATAAAAAAATTAGCCGGGCGTGGTAGCGCGTGCCTGTAGTTCCAGCTACTCGGAAGGCTGAGGCGGAAGGATCGCCGGAGCCCA
>CAUYQG010214850.1:0-12852 GCA_963574415.1 Tarsius wallacei | reverse complement strand
CTAAGTTGGTTGACTCGTTGCAGGGTGTGCATGCATGCACCCCTGACATGAAGCACAACTTACATATAAATAAAACTCTGTTAGACTAATGGGACATGTCTTAGCAAAAGCCTTATAGGCCAGAAGAGAATGAGATGATATATTCAAATTACAAAAAGAAAAAACCTGCCACTCAAGAATATTATACCCTGCTCAGTTATCATTCAGAAATGAAGGTGAAATAAAGTCTTTTTCAGATAAGCAATAATTAAGGAAATTCATCAACACTAGACTGGTGTGACAAAAAAATGCCCCAAGGAAGTCCTACATTTTCAACCAAAAAAATGATAACTACCATCATGAAAGCATGAAAAATTATAAAACTCACCAAGTCAGTATACAAAGGAGGAAGAGAAAGGAATCAATTTTATCACTACAGAGAGCCACACAACCACAAAAATAAACAATAAGAGAAAATGTAAGGAACAAGGAATACAAAAAAAGAGAAAAGAAAATGGCAGGAGTCCTCACCTATCAACAATAACCTTGAATGTAAAAAATTAAATTAAAATTTCCAGTTAAAAATATACACTAGCTGAATAAATTTTAAAAAATCAAGACCCAACTATATGCTGCCTAAAAGAAACTCACCTCAATTGTAAAAACACATGTAAAATGAAAGTGAAGAGATGAAAAAGATAATTAATGAAAATGAAAACAAAAAGCAAGCAGGAATAACTATACTAATATGAGATAAAACAGATGTTAAGTCAAAAACAGTAAAAAGAGGCAAAGAAGGACATTATATAAGAAAAAAAGGATCAATTCAGCAAGAGGATATAACACTTATAAATATGTATATAAGCACCCAACACTGGAGCACCAGATAGACAAAGCAAATATTATATGATCTAAATGAAGAAAAAGGCTCTAACACAGTAATAGTTGGAGCCTTCAACACCCAACTCTCAGCATTTAACTAATAATCTAGACAGGAAATCAACAAAGAAAACACCAGTTTCAAACTGCACCATGGACCAATAGACCTAATAGACATTTACAGAACACTTCTCCCAACAGCTGCAGTATAGTACATTCTTTCTACCAGTATGTGAAACATTCTCCAGGTCTGACCATATGTTAGGACACAAAAGAAGTCTCAAAAACTTTTTAAAAATCAAAACTATATCAAGTATCTTATCTAATCACAGTGGGATAAAACTAAAAATCATTAACAAGAAGAGCATACAAAACTATACAAATACATGGAAATTAAACATGTTCTTGAACAACCAATGAGCAAAGAAATAAATCCAAAAGGAAATGTAAAATGTTATTAAAACAAATAAAAATAGAAACAAAACACCCAGTGTGGGTGACAGAGTGAGACTCTGACTCAAAAAAACCAACAAGCAAACAAGACAGAAAGCTTCCCAATTTCTATGTGGACTTCAAAACTCAGAAAAAAAATTATACTAAACTCACATATGAACATATATGCAAAATATCTTAAACATACTTGCAAACTGAATGTAACAGTGATGAAAAGAATAATAATAGCCAATACAGTTTATCCTAGTAATGTAAAGATGGTTCAACAATATATCATCTGGTACACTGATGCCAATGGGTGCCTAGAACACTAACCTTCCAGGAGAAGCCTGTACTACAAGGGACCTGCTCACCAAAAATTAATTTCGTTTTTTTATGGGTCCCCCCCTTATATATAAAAAGACTTGAAAACTTGAGCAAAAAGCTCTTAAACTAATAAACAAATACACAATATTAGCATACAAAGATCAATAATGTTTCAGCCAGGTGCAGTGGCTCACGCCTGTAATTCCAGGATTTTGGGAGGCCAAGGTGGGAGAACTGCTTGAGCCCAGAAGTTTGAGACCAGCCTAGGCCACATAGCAAGACCCCGTGCCTACAAAAATAAAAAAAAATTAGCCTAGTGTGGTAGTGTGTGCTTGCAGTCCCAGGTATTTGGAAGTCTAAAGCGGAAGGATTGTCTGAGCCCAGGAGAGGCTGTGGTGCCACTGTACTCCAGCCTGGGTGACAAAGTGAGACTCTCACTCTAAAGAAACAAACAAGCAAACAAGATAGAAAGCCTCCCAGTTTCGATGTGGACTTCAAAACGCAGTTTAAAAAAAAAAAAAAAAAATATATATATATATATATATATTTATATATATGCACACACACTAAACTCACAAATGAATGTAGATGCAGAAGATCTTAAACATATTTGTAAATTGAATGTAACAGTGATGAAAAGAATAGTGATAATAGCCAAGTACAGTTTATCCTAGTAATATAAAGATGGTTCAACATAATTAATATGTACTTACTTATATTAAGTATATAATATAATTTATTATCATAGAAAAATAAAAAACCCATACTCATTTCAAGGCTTAAGATACAAGAGATAAAATTCAAATCCCACTTCTGGTGGAAAAATCTTACCTTAGTAAAAATAGAAGGAAACCATTGTCATTTTATACCAGATTTTATAGAAAACATCACATTTAATGGAGAAACGTCAGAAGTTTTCCTATTGAAGTCAAGGGCTAGATAAGAATGCCCACTAAGAACACTACTCTTCAAACCTGTAGTTTAAGTTTTAACTAATGTAATAAAACATGACATTTTAAAAGATATATATGATATAACTACTTAGAAAAGTCTCACGAAATCAGTGAAAAAAAATATTAAGGTTAGTTATAAGAATTTGGCTGACTAGATATAAGAGCAATACAGGAAAATCAGTAATTTTCCTAAATAATAGTGATAACCAAAAAAGGCTAAAATTAAAGTATTCAGGCAGATATGAGGAAAACTACACTGAAGGACATGTAAAATAAATTGATTAAATAGGGAGATCTTTTTCTGAGATAAGAAGATTTAATACTATGAAAATGCCAGTTCTCTCCAAATTATTCTTTTAAAATATCCCAATAAAAAACCAAAATAAGTTATTCTAAAATTATCAGAAAGAGAAAATATGTAAAACTAGCCATATATTTTTTAAAAAGCATAAATGAAATGGTACCTGCTATCAACTATAAAAACACTATAAATTAAAATAGTGCAGTACTGTCATAGCAACAGGCAAATGTTGAAGAACACAATAGCTAAATAAAACTTACTATATGATAAAGATGATATTTCAAATCAGTAGGGTAGGCTTCAGTAAAATATGGTAGATTGACTAATTGAGTTTATAGTCTTTCTCTTCAGAGTCTCTATTAAAACAGTCACAAAGTACTAATAAGGATAAGAAACCACATGAACAAAGAGAATAGCTAAAGAATGCTAAAACATTGGACCAAAAAAAATTCAAAGCTTAAAAGTGATAGGAGTAAAAGCTTACAGCAAAGGAAGTAGTACAATCTACTTCCTAAATATTTCTGAAATCTATTAATTTCTTTCCATCACCCCAGTGAGTACTAGCCATGATATCTTACCTAGACTACCACAACAGCCTGCTATCTATATATAACACATAAGGAATTAATTAAAATGTAATTTTATGGCCCATAAGCCTTTTTATACATTGCTGGATTCAATTTACACCACCCCTGTAGCTTTAACCATACCAATCTTTCTCTGGCCTGAATGCAAAGTCCTTCTCCCACTCACCACTATATGCACAACCATCTTTGCATGCCTAATTCATACTAATTTTTCAAGAACAGAATGTGAATGTCCCTGACTGCTCCAATTGGGATACACTCTCCTAATATATATTTTCTTAGTACTCTGTAATTCGATAAACTTATATAATTAAATATTTTGGTATATGCTTAATACATAATTGCTTTTCTAAACTCTAAGTCTGATGGAAGTAGAAATCATATCTGTCCTATTCATACTTGCATCCCCCAGCAACTAGTCCACATTCTGGCACATCATTAGTTCTTGATAATATATTTTTAGTCACAAAAATGTTCCATTTTTCTGTTACCAAAATCAAGAATGGTTTTTAAATTATATATTGTTATTTGTATATAAAATGTGTAATACTCAGAAGCAGAAAAATCAGAACAGTAATCTTAAAGCTATAAACTTCCCATAAATTATATAACAAGATATAAAGACAGAAGTGGGTACTTGTTCTGCTTGGGAAGGTCTCTAACAGGGATGTTGAAGCCGGATAAAAGGAGAGCAGAGGCAGAGGTAAATCTGGCTCTTTGTAGCAGACACTAAAGGAGGAGGAATGGAGAAAAGGAGACTGCCTAGAATAGTTAATGCACTAAGCAGTGTGTCTCAACCAGGAAACCATGCATTTGGGGAGCAAAATTTCCTTTTTGCAAAGGATTATTCTCTACCAAATGTCTGTCACATTCCACAGCTGTTATAACCACCAAAAATTCTCCTCAGTACATTTGCTAACACTTCCAGGGGTGGTGCCATTTTCATCCCTTCTCTTCTTCCAACTTAAAACCTCGCACTAATATATGTTCTATATCCAGAGTATTCTACTATCGTTTCTTTTCTTTTTTTAAAGAGATGATGTTGCCTACGCTAGTCTAGAACACCTAGGCTCATGCAATCCTTTTATCCCGGCTTCCCAAAGTGCTGGGATTATAGGCATGAGACATGGTGCCTGGTCTACTTTCTTAATTTGGTTAGTTTAAGGGTTCTCACCTGCTCTCTGCCTACAAATTTGAAGCAGCAGTCTGCCCGAGGACAATCCCACCACTCAGTGCTTGCTCATGGCCTCCCATCCCAGATAGAGGACTGGAGGTGGAGGTAAAGGGCAACCTACACAAATCCAGAGGAAATTCACATCAGACACATATTCTGGATCATCAGCCTGGTCCTTCACTTGTAAATATAAACCAGCAGAAACTGGAAGAAAATGTTAGTGATAGAGGGTAAAGCTGAACAAACTAAACTAGGGGAAACAGATGATGCTGACAATAGAAGAGAATGTTGAAATTTTATTTTTGATAGCACTCTCAAAGATACATGAGAGACTACTGCATTCATAAAAGAACAAGTCACTAAGTGGGAGAAAACGGAGCAGCCAATGAGTAAGAAAAAAATTCCTGGCAATTGAAATCATTATGATCCAATTAGAATCTAATAGCAGACTCAATGACAGAATGATAAAATTGAGACTACTAATCCAGAAAATCAAGTCAAGGTAAACTTCCAAATGCAGAACAAAGGAGATGAAGAAAAATATATGAGAGTCAAGTTAAACCCTAATGGGTTTCATAACCAGAGACAAGGATGGAGAGGAAATAGTTGAAGAAATAATTGAAGAAAATGTCCCAGAGTTTACATGACACAAAACTTTAGAATGAAAGACCTTTCAAGTGCAGAGCAGATTGAATGAAAAATAAAAAACAAATCTAGACACATCTAAGTGAAACTTCAGAATGTCAAGGATTAAGAGAAAAAAGTGGGAATTTTCAGAGAGAACAAAAAGGGGGCTATTTAAAAAGAACAATAATAAAACTGCCATGACATTTATTACTGGTAATATTGAATACCAGAAGATAATGGAATAAAGACTTCAAAGTTCTGATGAAAAATGAGCTTTAAAAAAGTTTTACATATAACAATTATTTTAAAAGCCATTATACATTCATACATGTATATACAAATATGTCTATGTGTATATATATACACACACACACATACATGTAGCAAAAATATAGTATAATTACACTAAAATACTTAAAAATAAAAAATTTTTTGATCTTCTCCCCAAAGAAATTTCTTTCTAGCTTTCAGACAAAATTTATATAAAATTCAGACAAAACTAAATATATCTATTTTTATTTACATAATGCAATTGTTTTATTTAATATCTTTGTGATCTTTCCATATTGGAGCTCATTCTTTGAAGATACCAAGTATTTCACTGTCCAGATGTATCAACATTTATTTAGTCTATTCTCTATTGAAAAATATAAAGATTGCTTCCATTTTTTGCAGTTATAAGTTGCAATCAGCATCCAAAAAAAAGGGAAAATAAACATACATGTACATGTGTGTGTGTATCTGGGCATATATTAACAAATAAATACTAAGAGTAGACTTGCTAGATCAAAGAATATGTGATTTTTTTCAACTGTCAGGCATTGTCATTCCATCCTTTATTGTATGTATGTATGTGTGTATGTATATGTGTATGTATGTATTTACTTAGGGTCTCACTGTTACTCAGACTGGAGTATACTAGTACGATCACAGCTTACCACAACCTCAAATTCCTGGGTTCCTGGGTTCAAGTAATCCTCCAGCCTCAGTCTCCCACATTGCTAGGACTACAGGTCGTATCATCATGCCTAGCTAACTTTTTAATTTTTTTTTTTTTTTTGTAGAGACAAGGTCTCATTATATTGCCTAGGCTGGTCTGGAACTCCTGAGCGCAAACAATTCTCCTGCCTTGGCCTCCCAAAAATGCTGGGATTAAAGCCATACTGCCCTGTAAACAGACTGTAGCCACAACATTTCTATCAAGAGCACCTTATTTTGTTATTTGTTACAGTAATAATAATGAATTGCCCCATAAAACACTCCAATATAAATGCTGAGGACATGTGC
Source organism: Tarsius wallacei (assembly GCA_963574415.1). NCBI lineage: Eukaryota > Metazoa > Chordata > Mammalia > Primates > Tarsiidae > Tarsius > Tarsius wallacei. The sequence goes on along the minus strand of CAUYQG010214850.1, from coordinate 6,306 downwards.
AGCACAAGGCGTGACTGAAATAGAGAAATAACTAAATTCTGATTTCTAGTCTCATGTCCTCCAATTTTTAAAAATCTAACCACACATTGATTTTCTTATCTGTAAAATATAAATGACATTTATACAAGTCATAATAAGGTTATGCAGGTTGAACATCCCTAATTGAAAAATCTGGAATCTAAAATGCTCCAAAATCCAAAGCTTTTCAAGTACCAGCATGATAACCACAAGGGAAAATTCTACAACTCACATGACAGGTTGCAGCCAAAACTTTGTTTCATACACAAAATGAAAATTATTATATAAAATTACTTTCAGGCTATGCTCATAATGTATACATGAAACATAAAGAAGTTTATGTTTTGACTTGGGCTCTATCCCTAGACATCTCATTATGCATCTATAAATATTCCTAAATCCAGAAGAATCCCAAATTCTAAATGCTTCTAGTCCCAAGGCTTTCGGGTTAGGGATACTCAACCTGCACAATAAAATTAAATGGCTAACTTACTAAAATGTAAGTTCCTAAATATTCTATTTTATCTATATTCTGCAACTCAATCTCTTCAACCATCTCTCATTGTGACTACACTACTATTTATTTGAAGTGTCAATGAAAAACTAATCTCAACAGCAATTTAATTACATTTTCCCCTAACTTAAAAACAATAATTACAAAAATTAAAACAGTTGTTTAACTGACCACTTTGTACTTTGTCATCTTCTGATAACAAGTTTAGTTCAGAAAGAAAAGTGAACAACCATGTTTTAAGATACTTACCGACATTCCTATTATAAATCAAGTGCTTTGCAAAAGTTGCTACTATAACTTCCTGGCAATCTTACTTCTTAGAATCAATTTTCTATTATGCACAATGCTTTCAGAAAGATGTCCTCTCAAAAATTATTTTTCTTTAAAAGGAAGTAAATTTCAATAGAAGAAAATTTAAAACTACGACATTGTGGACTATTAAAAATACTGGAATATAAAAGTTTAGAGCCCAAGATATAAAGATAAAACTTAAATTCACTTTGAAATAGTATCTCAGGGCCCTCTCCTATCGTCTATAAAATCATTCTGTTCTTTTAAAAATTCATATTTTCTTGAGAGACATGTACATGTATAGAGATGAGACAGAAATATAAAGTTTCTCATAATATAAAATAGTTTCAGGATAACAAACATATATTTCCTTGTTTTACACAGACAACCACCAAGTAACTATGTTGTCTTTAATTTCTCTCACAAACACTTGGTAGTTTTCTGTGTCAAAAGTCTTGACAACTTTTTATGGGTTTATGCCTAAGTGTTCAAATATTTTGTGCTATACTGTAAAATATATTTCTTAAAATTTCATTTCTTATAAACCTTATATCCAGCAATCTTATTTTCTGATATTAATAGCTTATCTCTATATCTCTTTGGATTTTTTATATATAAAAGGATGTCATAGTTATTCTCCTTTACCAAAATGGGCAATTTTCTTTGTGGGAAAGTTTTAAATGACAGATTTAATTTTTCTTAAAAACACAGGAGCAATTTTCTCTTTTTGACAAAAGGAAACCGACAGTTTTATAATTTCCATTCATCAAGGAATTTATCAAATTTATTGGCATAAAGTTGTCCATATTTTCTCTAAGTAAAATCTTGCAAACAGTGTGAAAATATCTTGATATCATTAATTATAATTTTACATCAGGAAACCATTTCAGTAACTAATTTAGTAATATTGTTTAGCTTAGTGAGTTTTTCTCCTTTGATGATATAGCCAATCATTATTAAACTTTATATAACAAAACATGATGCCAAATTAAAATATTTGCAGTAAAACAATAAATATTCACAATTAAGTTGAATAAAGATTATAAAGAGCCTTATGCCAGTTCAAGTCAGTTTTGCCATCAGTCAGTTATGAAAACTGTTTTTTAGGGCTGTTTATGTTGTTCAATTGTGAATACAAGACTATAGATCTGTATTAATTCCTTCCCATGTATTATTTATTTATTTTATTTTTGAGTTGGGGTCTCACTCTGTTGCCAGGCTGGAGTACAGTGGCACAATCATGGTTATGGCAGCCTGGACCTGCTAGGCTCAGATGATCCTTCTGCCTCAGGTTCCCAAGTAGCTGGAACTACAGATGTGTGCCACAGTGTCCAGTTAATTCTTTTCTGGTTTATGGTAGAGATGATGGCTCACCCTGGCTGGTCTTGAACTCCCAGGGCTCAGGCAATCTTCTCACCTCAGCTTCCCAAAGTGCTAGGATTACAGGTGTAAGCAATCGTACCCAGCCTCTTCTAAGAACATAGAAGCAAATATATCTACCACAATGCATATGCTTCTATATGCATACATATATATGTGCTTGTCATTTAAATATGTTAGGTATCACTGTGTGCTTTTTAAACCACTATATATCTTAGAAGTCTTTTAAAATCAGCATATATGCCTCAAGTTCTTTTTAATAGGTGCTTAATATTTTAAGCTGTAAATGTGTAAACACATGTAGTATTTTACTGTGTCAATATAAGTGTTCTATGGGAAACACTTAGGTTTCAAGCTATTTTTGTTATGAATGTTATGTAGTTTTATGAGTGTATCTGCAGGAGAAATTTCTAGAAGTAGAACTCCTGTTGCAGAGGGTATATACATTGAGAATTTTTATAGATATGGCCAAACGTGCATTTTTTTTAAAAAAGCAACATATCATACATGTCAATTTTTTAAAAAGTTCTTTACAACTTAAATATAACTTACATACAATACTAAAGCATAACATTTGATAGGTATTCATAAGTATACACCTGTAAGACATCAGTACAATAAAGATAGCGAACATATCACCATCGTTATTTACTTTGCCTTCTTGTAATTCTTCCCTCTGGTACTTTCCTTTCCCTAATCCTTTACATCAGTGGTCTCCAACCTTTCTGGCATCTGGGAACGGTTTCATGGAAGACAATTTTTCCACAGACCAGGTGTGGGTGAGTGGTTTTGGGAAGATTCACGTGCATTACACTTACTGTGAACTTTAATTCTATTATTATTACATCATAATATGTAATGAAATAATTATACAACTCGCCATAATGCAGAATCAATGGGAGCTCAGAGCTTGTTTTTCTGCAACTAGACGGTACCATCTGGGGTGATGGGAGACAGTGACACTTGAAATGTGTTGCTTATGTCCAGTCTATGCCATAATCTCATTTTGATTGCTGTCACTGCAGAAAATCCCAGCTTCTCAAAGATAGGATGTTGGAAATGGAAGCAGGCTTTTCAGTGCTGATCTGATAGGAGGCGGAGTTCAGGAAGTAATGCAAGCGATGGTGAGCAGCTGCTCATCTCTTGCTGTGTGGCATGGTTCCTAACAGGCCATGGACCAGTACAGGACCAAAGCTTGGGGATACCTCCTTCCACTGTATCCAGGCAACTATTGATCCGTCATTATACATTAGTTTGCATTTTTTACAATTTTGATGTACTGTGGCACCAAAGAAGAATGTGTATTCTCTATTATAAGATCGTCAAGCCCAATACCTACCTAATAATATCTACTCTATTGATTGTTATTTAGATCATCTATCTCCTTACTAATTTTTGTTCAGTTGATCTGTCTTGTATTTAGTGGTGTACTGAAGTCTCCTATTATTAGTGATTCTGTTTCTTTGCATCTTTCTTTAGTTACTGCTTCAAAAAGGTGGTTGCTATGTTATTTGACATATAGATATTCATAAATGTTATCCTACATGAAAAGAATTGTCCTTTTTCAATTTTAATGCTCAGGGATTTGAGTTTTACTCTAATATCAGAATCCTTATCCTTGTTCTTTGCTTCCATTTGCCTGACATACTTTTTATCATCCCTTTATTTTTATCCTTTCCAGATCGTTTTGTTCCAGAATGTCTCTGTATAACATACAGCACACCTTGCATACAGTATATAGTTGGATGGTTTTGTTAAATTAAAAATCTTTCTATTTTAAAAGTTGAGTTAATTCCATTCTCATTTATTATTATTACTTATAGGTTTGGTCTCAATATCACTAAATGATTTTATAGTTTTAACTATTTTAAAATATTTGCTATGCTTTCTATTTTCTATGAGAATTATATTCTTGTTCTTTTATGAAAGTTTCTTACTTGTATCTAGGAAAGATTATATTTTTGCTCAGTGGTTACTTTTGTACATATACCCTTTCCAGTGTCCTCAGTCTTCTGCTTTTTTAATGTAACTGTTTAATATCTGGTTTATAGGGGCCTTTTAAAAAATAACCTTTAGGCCAGGCTTGGTGGCTCAGCCTATAATCCCAGCACTTTGGGAGGCCAAGGTGTGTGGTTTGCCTGAGCCCGCGGGTTTGAGACCAGTCCGGGGAACTTGGCAAGACCTCGTCTCTACAATAAATCAAAAAGTTAGCCAGGTGTGGTGGCTCATGCCTGTAGTTCCAGCTACTTGGAAGGCTGAGGCATAAGGATTGCTGGAGCCCAGCAGGTAAATGCTGGGGTGGTCGTGAGTGTGCCAATGCACTCCAGCCTGGGTGACAAAGTGAGTCTTCAAGTCAAAATAATAATTAGTCTTTCATGCTCATCCTGACCTTTGTGAACTTAATTTTTCATTTCTCTTTGGTAAATACCTAGGAATGAGATTGCTAAGTCACCTAAGTACATATTTAAATGTAGAAGATACTACCAAATCATTTTCCAGGATATACAACATATACTTTTTTTTTTCTTTTTGAGTTGGAGTCTCACTCTGTTACCCAGACTGGAGTGCAGTGGCATGCTCCTGGCCACCGCAGCCTTGACCTGGTTGGCTCCAGCAATCCTTCCACCTCAGCCTTCCAAGTAGCTGGAACTATACTCTGGTTTCTCTTCAGATTGTATAAATCTTTCGCCTTTTAACAAGTGGCTGGAACTACCAGCACGCACTTCCATGCCTGGCTAATTTTTTTGATTTATTGTAGAGACGAGGTCTTGCCAAGTTGCCAGGTGGGTCTCGAACCCGCAGGCTCAGGCAATCCACTCGTCTTGGCCTCCCAAAGTGCTCGGATTACAGGCTGAGCCACTGAGTCTGGCCAACATATACGTTTAACAGACAATTTAGAATCAATATTTTACCACTTCAAATGGAATATAGAAACCTTATCACCATAAAGGTTCCTTTACCTTCCCCACTTGGCATTATACTTGTCCTAACATTACATATATGAACAAGCCAAGAGCAGTCTATAATATTTGCCTCAAACTGTTGCTCTTCCTTCATTCCTAATGTTCCCAGTTTCCTTCTGGTATCACTTCCTTTCTTTCTGAAGAACTTTCTTTGGCAATTTCTTTAAAATATATCTGGCAACAAATTTTCTTAGTGTTCCCTCACTTGAAGATGTCTTCATTATTCCTGGAGAATACTTTTACTGTATAAAAATTTCTGGATTGATTACTCCCCCCCTCCATTATGCTTAAAAAATTGTTTTACTTCCTTTTAGCCTCTTTGAGGAGAAATTCACATTCATTCAAACAGTCCTCCTGTTAGTAATAAAATGTGTTGTCTTTGCTTTCGATATTTTGTATCTTGGTCTTTTGTTTTCAGCAGTTTGATTACAATGTGTCTGGGCATGGGTTTCATTGAGTTTATCCCGTTAGAGAAGGCACTGAAGTTCTTGGGTCCACATGTTTAAGTCTCACCCCAAATTTGGGTAGTTTTCAGCCATTATTTAAATATTTTTCTGGGTTACACTCTTTCTTTTCTCCTTCTGCATTTCTGTGAAGCAAAATATTAGGCCTTCTGGTATCCCATACGTCCCTGAAGTTCTGTTCATTTTTTCCTAAAAATCTTTCTCAGTGTAGTTTTAATTTGCATTTCTTTGATGACTAGTGAGGCTGAGCATTTCTTCATGTATCTGTTGGCTGCTTATACGTCTTCTTTTGAGAACTGTCTATTCATATCTTTTGCCCACTTTGTAATGGGGCTGTTTGTTTTTTTTCTGTTCAGCACGTTTGAATTCCTTGTAGATCCTAGATGTTAGGCCTTTGTCAGATATACAGTTGGCAAATATTTTTTCCCAGTCTGTGAGCTGTCTCCCTGCTCTCTTGATGGTTTCTTTGGCTTTGCAGAAGCTTGTCAGTTTGATGAGATCCCACTTGTCTATCTTATCTCTTATGGCATGGGCACTTGGGGTTTTAATCAGGAATTGGTTGCTAGTTCCAATTTCCATAAGGATGTCTCCTGCAAAATTTTCTAAGATTCTTATAGTTTGAGGTTTTATGTTTAGTTCTCTGATCCATTTAGAGTTGATTTTTGTGTATGGGGAT